>JAMWET010005827.1:12500-17500 GCA_024036415.1 Prochilodus magdalenae
TTTTTAGTTGCCACTTTGGCAATAAACAAACAAACAAATAAAATAAAATAAAATAAAATAAAATAAAATAAAATAAAATAAAATAAAATAAAATAAAATAAAATAAAATAAAATAAAATAAAATAAAATGAATGAATGAATGAATGAATGAATGAATGGATGGATGCATGAATGGATGGATGGGTGGATGAAGGTTTATTTTTAGTTGCCACTTTGCCAATAAACAAACAAATACATAATAAAATAAAATAAAATAAAATAAAATAAAATAAAATAAAATAAAATAAAATAAAATAAAATAAAATAATGAATGAATGAATGAATGGATGGATGGATGGATGGATGGATGGATGGATGAATGGATTAATGAATGAATGAATGAATGAAGGTTTATTTTTAGTTGCCACTTTGCCAACAAACAAATACATAATAAACAAAACAAAATAAAATAAAAAGAATGAATGAATGAATGAATGAATGAATGAATGGATGGATGGATGAATGAATGAATGAATGAATGAATGAATGAAGGTTTATTTTTCGCACAACCATCCACTATCAACAATAATGTTTTTACTTTAGACTAACGCCTAACTAAAACATTAATATACATTTATTTATATATTAAATAGCCAGCCTTTAGTTAATTACCTAAATGCTTGCACTTGCCTCTGATTTAGCTTTAACTCTGATTTACGCGTGTGCTTCAGTGTTAAAGCTCACCACTAACTGCTAGGGATGCGCATCTCCATCACTGAAGTCAATGCATTATATATCCTGATGCGCTGCCAATGATCTGATACAATAAAGACACATATGAAGTAATTACGGATGCAATACAATAACCATCCCCACCCCCCATTGCAATGCAGTGTGAAGTGGGATGATATAATTCCACACAATACAATGTAATGTGATGCAAAAAAACATGATGCTAGGCAAGTCAATATAATATAGGGAGTTTGATTTTGATTTTATTTAGTCCACAATTCATAAATCAATTAATAAGTGCCATTTTACTGCAGCTCGTATTTACCCTGTTTTATTTTAGCTTAAAAAACCACTTGGACTTTTAACACACAGGTCACTGTAGTGCAAAAAAGCCTCTGACAAACCATAAAATAAAACCTATACCACTCTATACCACATCTATAACTGGATATCTGGATATCTTTCTAAATTAATAAGTTCATGCTGCCAGCTATTGCCCTAGAACAAGCATGGAATGGAGCATGACAGTTGCAATACTTTGTTCACCAGTCTTACCAGGGGGTACTGCTGGGGCTACCCAATGCTGAATCTGTGGGTGACAGGCCAAAGTTTTCTAGCTGGTCATCCGTTTCCTATTTCACCTTGAACTCTTTAAGCAAAACTGTCCTTTCCAATGGACTAATTCTTCTCCAAGCATTTCCGAAATAAGAACAGCCTCTGTTTGGTTATCTGTGTTTCAAGAGGTGAGTATGGTTTGGTGTCCAGGGTACTGTCAGAAGTCTTCGCCAACACCACAGTTCAAGGTATGATGGTGGCAGTGTAAGCACTACTGTAAGTGACCCACACAAGGTAGTATCTGCGTCTCAGTGTACACGAATGGGCGAGCTGTCCAGTCCATGTTGCTGTGTACTGTCACCAGGGTCCCAATGCTCCTGCTCCTATGGAACTAGTCGGTTCCTGAATATGGATTCACGATGTACTGATTCCCTACCTATGGAAGTAGTGAGTAAATCAGGAACCCGAGCTAAAGAGTCTGTTTCTCTCTCGATCCCTTTCTTTATCCCTTATGCTTTCTCTTTCTGCTTCAACGCCTCGATCTGAGCTAAGGCCACACCCCCATGGCCTCTGAATAACCGCTGCTCCTGCATATGTAGCAAAAGCGTATCCTCATCTTACAGAGAGAAAGAGAGATAAAGAGAGAGAGGGAAAGAGAGAGTTAGAGGGGACCCCTCTTTTAATCTTTAAAAAGAGAAGACGATAGAGACGTAAGGCTGCTTTAATCTATTCCCGTCCAACAGACCCCCTGCAGAAATGTGAATCAAAGGTTAGACGTAAAGAATATCTATTATTCATACAGCCTTCTATTTCAGCTGTAACCTAAATAGCACATCACAGCCCAGCGCAACGTATATGTGCCAGAGCTTATCTCTGTCTGTGGAAGAGCAAGAGAGAGATATGGAAAAAGGCTGAAGAGTTTCCAACAGCACTGTTACTCTCAGTTTGTCATATTTTCTGATTCTCATGATCCAGTGTGTTCAGACCATTGCATGTGGGGATTACCAGGAGGGTAAGGTGAAGAAAATGCAAATGACTGAATTAGTATCAATGACGAGAGCCACGATTATAATCCGGTACAAATCTGCCATGTCTATAATTTCTACTAGTCTGCTCAGTAATATGCTCCTTCAACAATTTGTCAAACTCAGAGCTCCCTCAGTAATGCCTGTCCTGCTTAAACGACCTGAAGACAAGGCCAAACTCAGAGCTCCCTCAGTAATGCCTGTCCTGCTTAAACGACCTGAAGACAAGGCCAAACTCAGAGCTCCCTCAGTAATGCCTGTCCTGCTCAAACGACCTGAAGACAAGGCCAAACTCAGAGCTCCCTCAGTAATGCCTGTCCTGCTCAAACGACATGAAGACAAGGCCAAACTCAGAGCTCCATCAGTAATGTCTGTCCTGCTCAAATGACCTGAAGACAAGGCCAAACTCAGAGCTCCCTCAGTAATGCCTGTCCTGCTCAAACGACCTGAAGACAAGGCCAAACTCAGAGCTCCCTCAGTAATGCCTGTCCTGCTCAAACGACCTGAAGACAAGGCCAAACTCAGAGCTCCATCAGTAATGCCTGTCCTGCTCAAACGACATGAAGACAAGGCCAAACTCAGAGCTCCCTCAGTAATGTCTGTCCTGCTCAAATGACCTGAAGACAAGGCCAAACTCAGAGCTCCCTCAGTAATGCCTGTCCTGCTCAAACGACATGAAGACAAGGCCAAACTCAGAGCTCCATCAGTAATGTCTGTCCTGCTCAAATGACCTGAAGACAAGGCCAAACTCAGAGCTCCCTTAGTAATGCCTGTCCTGCTCAAACGACCTGAAGACAAGGCTAACAGCTAAACAGCAGCTTGATCTGGCCCAACACATTCACCCTCAGGTTCAAGACAAGACTACTGAAATCCATAACACTTTTGGTGATGGCTAAATTAGAAGGAACACCATCTGGAAAGTGCCTCTGGCATGGCAGTGTCTAGCGTATATGCTGGCTAAAATGTCCATGTGATGATGTTTTAATCTGGGCTATGTGGGGTAACTTGCGTGAATTACAGAAGTCCTTCATCTCATAGAAATTGGCCATTCAAAACACTCACAAATCACTTTAGCGGTTCCCCTCTGGTAAAACGGATCTCGCTTGAATTGGGCTTAAAACTTTTATATCCCAAATTGTTCTCTTTTTTGTCTATTTCCTTTTCTCATCATCAGCTTCCTGACAGCTACACCTCCTTCTGGACTTATAGTTGTATTCTCCCAGTGGAATGGTGGAGAAACACACTTTTGAATGTTTTCAATGAATGAAAGTTCTACTAGATGACATTTGATAGTATCTGATGGATGGCAATTTGGTGATCTACCAGGTCTTGCATGGTTATTAGGAGCCCCGTTTTCTCAACATCTTGCAATTCATTTTTGAACTCCATTTTAGGTCAGTCCTGACGTTCCCTTTCCTTGTCCACTCATAAATATGACTCCTGAAGAACTTGTAGCTAAAGGTCTGTAAGAGCAGTAATTAATAATTGTTATATGAAAATTACACCCTGTAAATTTACATTTAAGACATTTAGCAGACGCTCTTATCTCTCTTAGCTCTTAGTGAGAAAGCACAGGCAGAGTGAAAAGAGCAGGGCAGAGAAAATATGCTGGAGCATGTCTAGTAGTGGCTTAATAACAGTCTATGAACGAGTCTCCTTCGCTTCATTTCTCGGGTTCAACCACGCTACCCATCGCCAACTCAACTAACCCACAGCCCAAGCCTGAATTGGACCAACGACTTCAGATGCACTTTTAAAGATCCATTTTATCTGGAAATTACATAACGTCACTGTCCAAAGAAAAACAGGTATCTCCAAAACGTCAATTTTACAGCAAAGGCCAAAAACCTCTTTCAATTTGAATGGAAGTCAATGGAACCAGACGTCTTTCCAAGCAGTTTTGGGCCATTTCTCTCGGTCCATTCTTCATGAAATTTCTACACAGTATAAACAGCAGCTGATGTGATCAAATGAGGCATAAAAGAAAAATCAGCAAAAATGGAGATACATGTTTTGTTCGTACAGCGCCGATAAATGAAGTGTGGTCTCTGACATTTGCAGAGCACTGTAAAGTGATTACTATTTGCAGGAAACAGCGAACAGCAGGTGACTATCATGACAACATGACTAATTACACACACCGAAGGGAAAGGAAGCAGGCAGCACTTCACAACTGTTTTCTTTTCAGTTCCGTATTATTTCCACATTTACACAAAGCAAAATCAGCTGTGTTCATTACACTCCTGCTGAGCTCATATGAGCCTTTACTCGCTCCCCTACGGTGGCTTCACAGTGTTCGGTGCCTGTGTCGTAGCAGTTAATGTAACACCGGTGCTTTTTCTGTGAAGCTTTGATCGTTCACAACGAGAGAACACACATGCTGCCACATGTTGGACCTAGTCTCATCATTTCTCAAGCGCTCGAGGCAATCATTCACGCAGCACCCATCTTACACACCATGCAGTCAGTCAACCAAGGCATGTTTGGTGTCTGAAATTTGTTTAAACCAAAATCTTATTTCAAAAACTCATAAACCAATGTTCCGGGCCCCAAACAGCCTGTGCATAAACATTTCCTGAAATAACTATTTTGTGAATGAGCTCATGGAGGCGTTTGATGCTCCAGACATCTGGTTCCTGCCACCACCACTGTAAATAATTCTGACTTGGTAAGAATGGAGCATGTCACGTCCACTTTGTTTAAACCTTA
>JAMWET010005827.1:20000-28351 GCA_024036415.1 Prochilodus magdalenae
TCCTGTTACAGCAAAACATTCAGCTCACAGTTATTACCGTCCGATTGTAAAGAGCGCTCTTTCTGCAGATTCATACTGGATTAAAATCACTCCACGGTTATTACTGACAGATTATAAAGGTCGCTCATTCCGCAGATTCATACTGGATTAAAATCACTCCACGGTTATTACTGACAGATTATAAAGGTCGCTCATTCCGCAGATTCATACTGGATTAAAATCACTCCACGGTTATTACCGTCAGATTGTAAAGATCGCACATTCTGCAGATTCATACTGGATTACTATCACTCCACAGTTATTACCATCAGATTGTAAAGATCGCTCATTCTGCAGATTCATACTGGATTAAAATCACTCCACGGTTATTACTGACAGAGTATAAAGGTCGCTCATTCCGCAGATTCATACTGGATTAAAATCACTCCACGGTTATTACCGTCAGATTGTAAAGATTGCTCTTTCTGCAGATTCATACTGGATTAAAATCACTCCACGGTTATTACCGTCAGATTGTAAAGATCGCTCATTCTGCAGATTCATACTGGATTAAAATCACTCCATGGTTATTACTGTCAGATTGTAAACACTACACACACTGCAGATTCATACTGGATTAAAACAACTCCACGGTTATTACCGTCAGATTGTAAAGATCGCTCATTCTG
This sequence comes from Prochilodus magdalenae, assembly GCA_024036415.1. Taxonomy (NCBI): domain Eukaryota; kingdom Metazoa; phylum Chordata; class Actinopteri; order Characiformes; family Prochilodontidae; genus Prochilodus; species Prochilodus magdalenae. Next base: position 20,669 of record JAMWET010005827.1, read on the forward strand.
CAGATTCATACTGGATTAAAATCACTCCACGGTTATTACCGTCAGATTGTAAAGATTGCTCTTTCTGCAGATTCATACTGGATTAAAATCACTCCATGGTTATTACTGTCGGATTGTGAAGAGCGCTCATTCTGCTAATTCATACTGGATTAAAATCACTCCATGGTTATTACTCTCAGACTGTAAACACTACACACGCTGCAGATTCATACTGGATTAAAATCACTCCACAGTTATTACTGTCCGATTGTAAAGATCGCTCATTCTGCAGATTCATACTGGATTAAAATCACTCCACGAAATCACTCTATGGTTATTACTGTCCGATTGTAAAGATCACTCATTCTGCAGATTCATACTGGATTAAAATCACTCCACCGTTATTACTCTCAGACTGTAAACACTACACACACTGCAGATTCATACTGGATTAAAATCACTCCACGGTTATTACTGACAGATTATAAAGGTCGCTCATTCCGCAGATTCATACTGGATTAAAATCACTCCACAGTTATTACTGTCCGATTGTAAAGATCGCTCATTCTGCAGATTCATACTGGATTAAAATCACTCCACAGTTATTACTGTCAAACTGTAAACACTACACATGCTGCAGATTCATACTGGATTACAATCACACCACAGTTATTACTGTCAAAATTTACCTGCACTTCAGATTTATACCACAATAAGATCATTCCACATTTATTCCTGGCGGACTGTAGCATCTACCCACACAGCAGATTCATACTGGAGACAGGTATTAATATCAAACTGTAAGAACTTGCACTACAGATTCATACCGGAATAAAATCATTCCACATTTATTGCTGGCAGACCGTAAAATCTACCCTCACCACAGATTCATACTGGACACAGTTACTGCTATCAAACTGTTAACATTATCTGTGCTACAGATTCATACTGGATTCATTTCATCCCAAGTTTATTGTTGACAGACTGTAAAATCTACCCACACCACAGATTTATACTGACTTAAAATCACTTCCGGTCAGACTGTATAAACTACACACACTGCAGATTCATACTGGATTAAAATCACTTCCGGTCAGACTGTATAAACTACACACACAGCATATTCATACTGGATTAAAATCACCTCCAGTCAGACTGTATAAACTACACACACTGCATATTCATACTGGATTAAAATCACCTCCAGTCAGACTGTATAAACTACACACACTGCAGATTCATACTGGATTAAAATCACTTCCGGTCAGACTGTATAAACTACACACACTGCATATTCATACTGGATTAAAATCACCTCCAGTCAGACCGTATAAACTACACACACAGCATATTCATACTGGATTAAAATCACCTCCAGTCAGACTGTATAAACTACACACACTGCAGATTCATACTGGATTAAAATCACTTCCGGTCAGACTGTATAAACTACACACACTGCATATTCATACTGGATTAAAATCACTTCCGGTCAGACTGTATAAACTACACACACTGCATATTCATACTGGATTAAAATCACTTCCGGTCAGACCGTATAAACTACACACACTGCATATTCATACTGGATTGAAATGACTTCACATTACTTGTTTCTGGCTATGAAAACAATACACAACACAGATTCATACTGGATTAAAATCACTTAACAATTATTACCGTCACACCCACATGCACGACAGATTCATACTGGATTAAATTTACTCCACTACATAAATGCCAGCTCTTCTGCAGGCACAATTAATCTAGCTACAGCAAACGAACCAACCATAGAACTGTTCTAATACGCACGGCCTCGCTCAAAGTTCTAGTGAGAAAAGTAAAGGAAGTCTAGGAAGTCCCTGCAACATTTGTAACAGCTTATCCTCATCTCACAGCATATTGCGTGAGACACAAATATGTTGGGAGTTGTGATGCAACCTCAATGAAGAGCTCCGTGTCCTCTCTCTCATAATAAATGAGTAATTGGCCATGAGTGGTCATAAAGAGACATGACAGCTTATGACACACTGAGGCATTATAATACCCCTGTCTCTGACACGTCATTATATCCATGTCAAACGAAGGATCGGCGCTCATTATTTCAGACAGAGGAGCATGTAATGCCACTCCACAGCCACTTATTGGGCTGTTCTGGTAACTCTGTTCCTTTCACGCCACGACAGGAACTAGCCTCCAGTCATCCATACCATAATCACACTATCTAACCAGCATCTCCAATTTTCCCTGGGATACCGGCTGGATAATCAGCAGATGACATGAATAACTCGAGTGTATTTTTAAAGGCACTAAACATGTGAGATGGCAGAAGAGGAGTCATGACTACCATTCCCACTTTTCCAAAGGGCTACTTGGGAATACAGACATGGAAGGCATTATGATGGAAAAGCTGTCTGGTCTGTCTGGTAGCTGAAACTGATCACGAGTGCATATGAGTAGACAGGGTAAATTACACGATGCCAACACCAATTAAAAACGGAAACAGAAAGAGAGCTGAAACGTGATCAGGATGAGAGGACAAATTCCAGGAAAATGCATGGGATTCCCAAACACATTACTTCCCATTAGTAGGAGACCTTTTAAACGTCTCAATGACAGCTTTCTACCAGTGTTAGTGCTGCCTAGTTGCAAGGGTTGATAAGGTTTCCCCTGAAACCAGACGCTTTTCTGAGACCAAAAGTACATGTGCCAAAACCAAAAGCCATACCAAGAACATCCGGGTCCACACCAAAAGCCAAGCCAAATCCAAGAACACCTTGGCCGGGTCTAAAGACCAGGGTCGTACCATTTATGGCATTCAGCTGGCGCTCTTACCCAGAGCGACTTACAAAGTTATTCATATTACAGGTAGGCCAGTGTAGTGTTAGGAGTCTTGCCCAAGGACTCTTATTGGTGTAGCTCAGCATAGTCAACCAGACCAGGATTTGAACCCCAGTCTTCCACGTGTGGTGGTAGCTCCCTGGCAGGTAGCGGTGTTATCCACTGAGCTACACCAACCAACCATACCACGGTTGATATGCAGTAATGAATAATAACCATGAAGCAGAGTTGGATTTAACTCCCTACTGAGGCAAGAACACCAATAAAAGTCCTTTGGGTAAGACCTCTAAAGGCGTCTACGTGTGTCCACCACTTTATAATTATCATTATATTATTAGGTTGGTCTGTACAAAAGTGCCAACCAAATAAATCAATAAATGTAAGAGCTTTAAAGCAAAAACTAGAACCAGGTTTGAGCAAAAACGTGGAATGCATAGGCCATAGGGCCATGCATCGTCAGTTGGGAAGCACTGCTTTGCCATGACTTTGCAGAAAGGTGCCACAGAATGCATTTATTAAGGATTTTAATTTGCTCTCGGAAATCTACACACAAGGTATGTGACTTTGGTCGGGGTGAAAAATCCCCAGATGCAGTTTCACGCCCCTTTGATTTGTCCCTGGAATGAAACAAGCTGTTTTCCCCTTTTTGGTGAGCTCAGGAATAACATTTGATGAGCTTTGCTCGGATGTACAGAGCCAACAGAAGCAAGGGGGAAAAAAAACAGGCAGGAAAATAAACGAGCGTCTGTGTAAATAAGCTACGTCACTACTTTTCGTATTTTTCTCCAAGGAACCGAATAGTCGATGGCATGGTTGATGTTCATCTTTAAATGAATAATGAATGAATAGCTTCCTGTTCTGTGGGGTTTGTGTTTGAGGGAGGAGTCTACAATGATGTTCACCTCATGTCAATTCTATGGCAGTGTGTATACAGTGTTCTTTTCTATGACACCTTTAAGGCAAGGCAAGTTTATTTGTATAGCATCTTTCATACACAAGGGCAATTCAAAGTCCTTTCTATAAAAGGGAGAAAATAAAAAGACATAGATACAAAATAAAAGCAAATTTAATTATATAAAAATCCTAAAAATATCACGAATATCTTTAATCATTAAAATCATGAAATAAAATATAAATAAAAGTAAAAATTAAAATCTCAGATGAAGCCTTTAAAACAGATATCGCTCAATCTAGCAGCCCAAACCCTGGTTATGTGTGTGTTGTGTCATCATGTTGCTGCCAGTATACTCACCGGAGCACTGTTGGTGTTGGTGTTGATGGTTGGCCTGCTGCTGTCGTTGGTTGTTGGGTCGCTGTGTGTTTGTGTGGGTGTGTAGAGGGTCAGGGTGTGTTCTGGTACGCGGTTCTGTCCTGTGAAGTCCTGTGTGGGAAGGGCGTGGGGTGCGGCGAACTCGCCCGGAATACCGTTCTGTGGGGGTGGGGGGAACTGAGCTGGGGTGTAGGATTGAGCCATCGCGTCCACCGGATTGGTTGCCTCTTGGTTACCCTGAAAACAGAGCAATATTAGGAACATCAGAGGGGTGGGCTGGAGGACAACTCTCAACTCAAGCTTACTTCATAGACCCCTGAGGGGAAGACTATGGAGCGATGATCCCCTGGACAACACCATCCTATAGCACAACAAGGGGATGAGTTAAAAACATCCTGGATGAAACACCAGGTGTAACAGCTGTCATGTGGATCTGGGTCTGGCCTCTGTCTTGACAAGAACCATCTCTCCCCCTCCCAGTACCCCCAGTAACACCACATATGAGCAGGTTGCCCCTCCCCTGGGCTAAACTATTAGTGGCTTATGGTGATGCTGGAGTTCACAACTCTAGCCTGCTCTGTCCCACCTGCTCTGAAGGGGAGACCCTTCTCTTCTACAGAGGTTGGACTCACCCAGGTAGGTAAAGCTACGGTAAGCCCCTCACTTGCCTTTTGACCATTATCTTACACAGGTAATCAGTTTACAGGTAAGTATACATGATCTTTAGGTATTCTGTGATGTGTATAATGCCTTACATCATCACACCCTCCCTCAAGCTTCCTACGGGGTGGACAAGGACCTTACAGTGCCGGAGCACCAAACATCCAGGATCTGAAGGAATGAGGTGGTTTGAGTGACTGTGTCTTTTTCAAACTCGGCTCAACATACAGAGAGTGTCAAGTGGTGGTCAAGACAGGGGGGTGGGGGGTAGGGGGACAAATTACAGGCCGAAACACAAGGGCAGATGACTGGCATGGAGACATAACACCATCCAAGAACACAGGGGACTACAGGGAGTATAAGTGAAAAAGGACTAACAAAGAACACCTGGGAAGGGGTGGAGCTACAAACCAAGGACAGGTGAGGGGACTGACAAGGGGGCAGAGACAGGAGGAGCCAAAAGCCAAAACAAACAGAAGCACATGGGACAGGACAACAAAAGGCACATGGAGGTGACAAGAAATAAAACCAGAGAAAACAGACAGGGGAAGACAGGGCAGGACGTGACAGAGAGCAGCACGGTCCTGTCAGAGCAAGCCTCAGCGACAATTAGCCAAACCTCTGATCACCTTTAAAGAACAGAGTGTGTGGAGACGAACTGGGCTCGCTAGACCAAGACCCAGCCACCTTGGGGATTCTCAGTAAGTGTGAGGCGAGCAGGAGACGAGACGCCTCTCTGAGTGTGAGCTTTGATTCGTATGAATAGTTTGATCATGATAACTGGCTTTACACTGAAGAGGACCTTTAATGCACATTCTACCAACGGTGTCTGATGATCGATTCTTACATATGGATTATAGAGTGAAGCTGTAATAAAATGCCAATAACTAAAAGATTGGATGTTATTAGCCACAGGACGATGTTAATAATAGGTCATCACTATATACTAATGACATTAAATTGAATCTTTTTGTCCTCCCTCTCTCTCTCTCCCTCTCTCACTCTCGCTCACTCTCACTCTCGCTCTCTCTCTCTGTCTCTTTCTCCCTCTCTCTGTCTCTCGCTCTCTCTCTGTCTCTTTCTCTCCCTCTCTCTCTCTCCTTCTCTCTCTCTCTGCATTGGCCTCAATGTTTCCATGCTTTGACCCCAGGGTCAGGGAAGCGACAGAGGAAGGAAATGAGAGTGGAAGAAAGGCAGGACGTACAGAACTGAACATGACAGGGTCTTCTGATATTGAAATAATGGACACTTTCCTGTGCTGCTCATTGTGAAGTCAAGCGGTAGCCACTGCTGGGGCATGCAGGACTGCATGTTCTTACATTCTTCTACACTGAGGCCAGAGACCCTGCGGTGTGTGTGCGTGTGTATGTGGGAGTGTGTGTGTGTGCGAGTGTGTGTATGTGGGAGTGTGTGTGTGTGCGAGTGTGTGTATGTGGGAGTGTGTGTGTGTGTGTGTGTGTGTATGTGTGTGTGTGTGTGTGTGTGTGTGTATGTGTGTGTGAGTGTGTGTGTGTGTGTGTGTGAGTGTATGTGTGTGTATGTGTGTGCGTGTGTGTGTGTGTGTGTGTGTGAGTGTATGTGTGTGTGTGTGTGTGTGCGTGTGTGTGTGTGCGTGTGTATGTGTGAGTGTGTGTGTGTGTGTGTGTGTGTGTGTGCGCGTGCGTTTTACAGTTTCAGGACTGAAATATCTAGACTACATAGAAAAGCCAGAGAAGGGCAGGTACCATTTACAGTGTATGTGTGTGTGTGTGTGTGTGTATGTGTGTGTGTGTGTGTGTATGTGTGAGTGTGTGCGAGTGTGTGTGTATGTGTGTGTGTGTGTGTGTGTGTGTATGTGTGTGCGTGTGTGTGTATGTGTGAGTGTGTGTGTGTGTGTGTGTATGTGTGTGCGTGTGTGTGTATGTGTGAGTGTGTGTGTGCGTGTGTGTGTGTGTGTGTGTGTGCGCGTGCGTTTTACAGTTTCAGGACTGAAATATCTAGACTACATAGAAAAGCCAGAGAAGGGCAGGTACCATTTACAGTGTGTGTGTGTGTGTGTGTGTGTGTATGTGTGTGTGTGTGTGTGTGTGTGTGTGTATGTGTGTGTGTGTGTGTGTGTGTGTAGACATCATCTGATCGTGGCTGTCCTTAAATTTCATGATGAATGGATGAATTTACTCACTTGGAAAAATCCTCTTTACCTTAACCTGCCTTCACCTGTACTATTTTGAAGATACATATTTTATATATTATGTAAGTACATTTAAAACACTTATTAATGCCTTCATAAAGCATTATTATCATAACTGGAGCTCATATTTAAGATAGATAGATAGATAGATAGATAGATAGATAAACAGCACAGATACAAATACAAATTAAAAAATTAAAACAGTGTTGTATTATTAACTGTTAACTATAAACTATACACAAATTAACAATTAACTATGCATAGGCATGGCTTTAAATGTGATGCAGGTGTATAAATATTTATAGCAGCCTTTGAGATTTAAAATGTTGTGGTGTCCATAGCATGTATCTGAAGATGTGGTGTGCACATACAGTTGCTGAAGTCCTAAAGTCATTTGACCAAAGCAGACAAAGCAAGAGAAAGGCCTACACATGAAACGAATGTGAGGTATAAACAACCCCATTGATTCAAAACTTTTAAACTGCAGTGAATGACATCACATCCTGCCCAATCATAAAAAAACAGACATGTGTATGTGTCGGGGGAGTGATAACTACAGGCTAGGACGACACACATAAGCTCTTAATGCCCCACTCCTGGACAGAGGGAGGGTGGGGAGACACTATTACTGCAACAATCCAATAACACATTCCACACATCTCTCAAATCTAATTTCCACATCCACATCAGCAGAGGCAGATGTGTAATCCTTTCAGCAGGAAATACAGCTCGTGGCTGAGGATGAACAAGAACAAAAGCAAAT
>JAMWET010005828.1:5000-72392 GCA_024036415.1 Prochilodus magdalenae
CCTGCCCGTGTGCTACGAGTGGTTTTTACTGGAGGCCTCCTCCATGGCAAGACCACTCCGTCATGGCCCGCATTTTCCACCGTGCTTACACGGACGGAATGGTCTCGAATGTGTTTACGACATCAAGCCTTTAATAATACTGATCCAACACCAAAGCACAGGACACATCCATACAGACCAACTACAGACTTTGGTCACATGGCCTTAACCCCTTTCTAGCTTGGAGTTCTGAGGACGTATGACAACCATGGGATGATAAGTTAGCAGCGAACATGGTGGGTAGTTAACACCATTATTATTGCTCTTGCCAAGGGAGGCCGCCAGAAACTTCTGCTGTTACTCGAAGACACATTGGCGCGTCAATAAAGCAGGGGATTAGACTGAACTGATAAACTACCCCGGCGTTTACACTGCGAAACGCTTACGAACAGTGGAAAACTTCAGCCAGCTTAGTGGGAGCAATAACTAATCAATAGCGTGTGGTGGGCCTCTCTACTGCTCACAATTATTACACACATTAATGACGGGTTTCTATTGCTCACACTGCCTAAAACAAAATTGTTGCTCATAAGGTTTGACTGGGTTGAAGCCCCAATGGAAAACATGCCGCGGTTTCAGTGATGGCTTCATCCGTTAGAATCGTGGGCATTGAACCACCAAGTTCATTTGGAACAGAGTCCTATGCACGGTTTTTGGTGGTTCCACTACTCTACATCTACACATGCTTAAGAATCTATAACCATGCCACCGCAAGAGGACAAGGAAACTGATCAACTGGAGACGGTACATACATCACCTCTTTCCCTTTCCGACACAATACAAGACAGAAGGAATAACGGCCACCAATACCTGCAGTACTGCCTGTATCACCTTTTACAGTGTGCGGGGACTGTGTGCACCGGGTGCTGCTGAGTGCTCATCGTCTTCTACAACAAGGTGTGTTGTTCCTCAGTAGACGCCACCACCTCAATCCCTCCGCCAGCTCCAGTAACACTGGGGGTGGGAGGGGGGGGGGGGGATGGATTGGCAGTCCTGGACGAGTTTTCTAGAGTTTAGGCCACACTCAAGATCCAGATACCTCTCACATCAAAGAACTGGTCAGGTGGTCCAGTACGCGTCCATACACCTGCAGATTCAGCTACTTCCTTCACACTATGGTCTTTGGCCACGCCCACATGCAGTCCCTCCTTTTAGCCAATCATTAACATCTGCTCTGGAGCCATTTTCCACACATGGAACGAGACTCTCCCTGCACTGTAGCACCTCTTCCCAATCTATGGATCCTGTTACTCACACCCCACAGGGGTTTATAGCCCCATCATCCTCGTGTAGCGCCACCTGCAGGAGCCTGAAGGTACTACCACCTTAAACACACAAGGTGAGTTCATGCTGTTTGTTTATGGGGCTATTCAAAGTAAACATGCACTGCAGCTCATTTTAATGAACCTGTTGATAATAAATAAATATTTTCCATTTTGAAACGTTCCTCTAATTAATCATGTCTAACTTAGCCTATCTCTAAAGCTTTAGCTAACATGCCACTACAGAAGTGTGTGAATCAAGAGGGCTTTTGTGGCGTATCTGCGGCGGATTTCACACCTGCTAATTTGTCCATTTCACAAAGGCGTGATGGTGTTCAGCTACTGCACGACTGTCAGCTACTGCATGCATGAGAGTTTTAATGTTCATCACGGTTCTGAATGAAATGCTTCAGACGACCTGCGCTGTTCACATGCTTCCAGTACCTGGAAAACAGTAAATCGGAAATTCCAATGTTTTCATTGGAGCTGCAGAACCTTTCAATTACTTATAACTCAGACTTTGCCACCAATCGAAACGGTGGAATAAACCGGATGTTGATAAGTTGGGGAGCCATGGACACCAGACATCCGGTGTCTAAATTCCAGACGAGATCAGGTTATACAACACCAGTAGAAGAGAGCAGAGCTCATCATGTCTTTCTCCACCTTAAATAAACAGGGTGCAGTGATAAAGCTCATCTGAACATCATCCTCCTCCACTCACCTGCTATGAGGTGTGTCAGAGACGACATCACTGCGCAGCTCAGTTGTTTATTAGGACTAATTAACATTAATAATCTATACCATCATATTAGCATATAGCCACCGGTAATCTTAAGCATACTGTAATAGGAATTTTCACACGCTCCTTCTACCACTAGAACAGTTAACCAAGTACTCGAGTACCTGTATAAACCCCTAACACTGGACCGGGACCAGTCGTAAAGCCTGACGTGCCTCAATAAACCGGGATTTGTCTTGTCTTAACTGATAAAACACACACCCAGTTTACAGTGAGTGTCAGGTGAGTACGTAATAACTGTGAAGAGCTTCATCAGCAGTGATACGCCGTCTCTACTGCTCACACACACAGCCGTTATTGCTCAACACTGCCAAAACAAACTGCGGCCAAAGGTTTAGAGTAGCATAGTGGAGCCTGACGCCAGCCAGGAAGAACCAGAGTCCAGCAGAGTTTGGTGACTTCTCTGGTCTAAACACCTACTAAAGCTAGGTAACCTGAGCCTAAAACAGAGGCCTGTCCAACAGGAAAGTCCTTCAGCTCTGTTCCCACAGGCTCAACTTTGGGCTCAACTGAGAAATCCAGCTTTGTAGAATAGCCTTCTTGGTCAACAACTGATGTTTACTCTTAACTAGTGTTCTCAATTTGATGCACGACTCTAAAGTGTAGCCAGCAGGCCAAAGAGGCCATGAGGGTCACTTCAAAGTGGAACTCAAATGGCAGTTAGGATATAAACTGAGTCCTTCAGAGTGGACGGGTGCTCACCGAGTCAGATCACAGTCCCCAGTGGTGGTGAAGGTAACCAGACGTAGGTAGATGAAGGTAAAAGCTCCCTCACAGGAAGTTCCTACAGGAGGTGGTTCTGAATACGCTGCCTGATGTCTGAGACGCTGTTTATGATAGTGTGGAGAAGATCTCAGCCTTAAACTCCATTCATGGTGGAGGGATACATGCTGCAGGGCGCTGTGAGGTCAAATAGTCCCCCAAAGGAACTTAGTATTTCCAGGTTTTCCAGATTTTCATCATCAACAACATTCCATACACACTCAGAAGACACGTGTAGGTTCACTGGTGGTTTAGATGGTCTATAACCTGCATGTGAGTCATGGAGACCCAAATGGCTTTGTTTGTACCTAAAGGTGGATATATCCCCTTAAGCCCCCACCACACATACATAAACTACTATATAATTTATTAGTTGCTTTTGTTGATTTTTAGACAATATTTTACAGGTGGCTGGCTCATGTAGACACATTTATCTTTCAGGCCTTCCTGTCTGGTGCTGTTCTACCTGGTGGACTCCTGGGGACAAAGTCCAGCCCAGTTAAGTTGAGTTGAGTTTGCTGCTCAGAGGTAGCTGGTAAAACTGCTGGGCTGAGTCAGAGTCGTTAGATCAGGGATATCACTTTAGTTGTGGCTCCCTGTATAAGCCTGAAGATACAAACTGTGAGAACAGTTCAAAAATAGACGGTTTCTCCCCAGTTCCACCTTAAATAGTGAAGAATTCATATGAAACAGCTGCACCTTTTAAGGGGGAACGGGCAAATTCAAATAGGAAGCTAATGATTTAAAAAAAAACATTTTTTTTAATTTAACTTGTTAGATTAATATAATCACTGAAATGTCAAAGTGTGATTCCACAACCAGAGAAAAGCCTGAACCGGATTCAGTTAGCATCGCGGCTAACGCTAGCCAAAACAAAACAAGCAAAGCCAGTGAGGTAAACAAACCTCGGCTAAAGACCATGCTAAACTGGCTAACAGCGTACAAACTCACCTCGGCTGCTCACCTAAAGGCCAGAATAGGGGTCTGTAGTATGTGTGCCTTAACCCTTGTGTTAATAACATTAGTACAGACTATGACATCCACACAGCTCCGTCCAATTACCTCAGCGAGCTAACGTTATTAGCTAGGTGGTTAGCTAGCTTGGTGGCTAACTTAGCTAGCGCGCTGTACTAACGACATTTCGGGGCGATTTAATCCCACAGCCCCAAAACAAATGGTCGAAACGAGGACATTTATGTGAACAAAGGGCTTTGTTAACCGGGCTAACCCGAAACACCGCGTTTAAACCCCAGAAAGCCGGAGAAACCCGGCCTCACCTTTTCCTGTTCTCCTCACTCGTCTGCGCCGCGAGCCTCCACCACAACAAGCGCTCCGCGAGTCCGTCCGTCAGTCAGTGGGAGTCTCTTCCAGCCCGTAAACACGATCTCACATCTTATCCCTCCGTCCACCGCCGCTCAGGCCTCTTCTCTCCGGGGCAGGGTCCTCCCCGGCCTGAAAAGCATCCCGGTGTCACGGATTAGTGTTATTGGCCGAGTGGTCTTTAATGGCGGAGAGAATCGGGAACACAAAATACTGAACCCGAGAGGAGGCGAAGCTCGAGCTACATACAGTCATCTGACCACCGAGCGGAGTCGGAGCGGGAGGGGGCGGAGGGGGCGGAGGGGGGCGGGGGGCGTTCTGGGGAGGAGGAAGACAGACAGACAGACAGACAGAGAGATAGATAGATAGATAGATAGATAGATAGATAGATAGATAGATAGATAGATAGATACTTACCAGTAGATACATACCAGTGGGCTATCTGCACTGTCCCCTCCCTGTCTTTACTACCAGTGGGCTATCTGCACTGTCCCCTCCCTGTCTTTACTACCAGTGGACTATCTGCACTGTCCCCTCCCTGTCTTTACTACCAGTGGGCTATCTGCACTGTCCCCTCCCTGTCTTTACTACCAGTGGGCTATCTGTACTGTCCCCCCCCCGTCTTTACTACCGGTGGGCTATCTGCACTGTCCCCTCCCTGTCTTTACTACCAGTGGGCTATCTGTACTGTCCCCCCCCCGTCTTTACTACCGGTGGGCTATCTGCACTGTCCCCTCCCTGTCTTTACTACCAGTGGGCTATCTGTACTGTCCCCCCCCGTCTTTACTACCGGTGGGCTATCTGCACTGTCCCCTCCCTGTCTTTACTACTACCAGTGGGCTTATCTGTTACTGTCCCGCTCCCTGTCTTTACTACCAGTGGGCTATCTGTACTGTCCCCCACTGTCTTTACTACCAGTGGGCTATCTGCACTGTCCCCTCCCTGTCTTTACTACCAGTGGACTATCTGCACTGTCCCCTCACTGTCTTTACTACCAGTGGGCTATCTGCACTGTCCCCTCCCTGTCTTTACTACCAGTGGGCTATCTGCACTGTCCCCTCCCTGTCTTTACTACCAGTGGGCTATCTGCACTGTCCCCGCCCTGTCTTTACTACCAGTGGGCTATCTGCACTGTCCCCTCGCTGTCTTAACTACCAGTGGGCCTATCTGCACTGTCCCCTCCCTGTCCTTTACTACCAGTGGGCTATCTTGCACTGTCTCCCTCCCATGGGTAATCTGCGCTGTCCCCCTCCCTGTCTTTACTACCAGTGGGCTATCTGCACTGTCCCCTCCCTGTCTTTACTACCAGTGGGCTATCTGCACTGTCCTCTCCCTGTCTTTACTACCAGTGGGCTATCTGCACTCTCCCCCCCCTGTCTTTAATACCAGTGGGCTATCTGCACTGTCCTCTCCCTGTCTTTACTACCAGTGGGCTATCTACACTGTCCCCCCCCTGTCTTTAATACCAGTGGGCTATCTGTACTGTCCCCCACTGTCTTTACTACCAGTGGGCTATCTGCACTGTCCCCTCCCTGTCTTTACCACCAGTGGGCTATCTGTACTGTCCCCCACTGTCTTTACTACCAGTGGGCTATCTGTACTGTCCCCTCCCTGTCTTTACTACCAGTGGGCTATCTGTACTGTCCCCTCCCTGTCTTTACTACCAGTGGGCTATCTGCACTGTCCCCTCCCTGTCTTTACTACCAGTGGGCCATCTGCACTGTCCCCTCCATCGCTGTTGTTCCAGTTGGGCTATCTGCACTGTCCCCTCCCTGTCTTTACTACCAGTGGGCTATCTGCACTGTCCCCTCCCTGTCCTTTACTACCACGTGGGCTATCTGCACTGTCCCCCTCCCTGTCTTTACTACCAGTGGGCTATCTGCACTGTCCCCTCCCTGTCTTTACTACCAGTGGGCTATCTGCACTGTACCCTATCCCTGTCTCTTTACTACCAGTGGGCTATCTGCACTGTCCCCCCTCCCTGTCTTTACTACCATATAGGGCTATCTGCACTGTCCCCTCCCTGTCTTTACTACAGTGGGCTATCTGCACTGTCCCCTCCCTGTCCTTTAACTACCAGTGGGCAATCTGCACTGTCCTCTCCCTGTCTTTACTACCAGTGGGCTATCTGCACTCTCCCCCCCCTGTCTTTAATACCAGTGGGCTATCTGCACTGTCCTCTCCCTGTCTTTACTACCAGTGGGCTATCTACACTGTCCCCCCCCTGTCTTTAATACCAGTGGGCTATCTGTACTGTCCCCCACTGTCTTTACTACCAGTGGGCTATCTGAACTGTCCCCTCCCTGTCTTTACCACCAGTGGGCTATCTGCACTGTCCCCTCCCTGTCTTTACTACCAGTGGGCTATCTGCACTGTCCCCCCTCCCTGTCCTTTACTAACAGTGGGCTATCTGCACTGTCCCCTCCCTGTCCTTTACTACCAGTGGGCTATCTGCACTGTCCCCTCCCTGTCTTTACCTACTACCAGATGGGCCATCTGCAACTGTCCCCTCCCTGTCTTTACTACCAGTGGGCTATCTGCACTGTCCCCTCCCTGTCTTTACTACCAGTGGGCTATCTGCACTGTCCCCTCCCTGTCTTTACTACCAGTGGGCTATCTGCACTGTCCCCTCCCTGTCTTTACTACCAGTGGGCTATCTGCACTGTCCCCTCTCTGTCTTTACTACCAGTGGGCTATCTGCACTGTCCCCTCCCTGTCTTTACTACCAGTGGGGCTATCTGCACTGTCCCCTCCCTGTCTTTACTACCAGTGGGCTATCTGCACTGTCCCCTCCCTGTCTTTACTACCAGTGGGGCTATCTGCACTGTCCCCTCCCTGTCTTTACTACCAGTGGGCTATCTGCACTGTCCCCTCCCCATCTTACTACCAGTGGGCTATCTGCACTGTGCCCTCCCTGTCTTTACTACCAGTGGGGCTATCTGCACTGTCCCCTCCCTGTCTTTTACTACCAGTGGGCTATCTGCACTGTCCCCTCCTGTCTTTACTACCAGTGGCTATCTGCACTGTCCCCTCCCTGTCTTTCTTACCAGTGGGCGTATCTGACTGCCCCCTCCCTGTCTTTACTCCAGTAGTGGGCTATCTGCAACTGTCCCCTCCCCTGTCTTTACTACCAGTGGGGCTATCTGCACTGTCCCCTCCCTGTCCTTTACTACTCAGTGGGCTTTATCTGCCTATCTGCACTGTCCCCCTCCCTCCGGTCTTTACTACCAGTGGGCTATCTGCACTGTCCCCTCCCTGTCCCTTTACTACCAGTGGGCTATCTGCACTGTCCCCTCCCTGTCTTTACTACAGTGGGCTATCTGCACTGTCCCCTCCCTGTCCTTTACTACCAGTGGGCTATCTGCACTGTCCCCCCTCCCTGTCTTTTACTACCAGTGGGCTATCTGCACTGTCCCCTCCCTGTCTTTACTACCAAGTGGCGCTATCTCTGTGACTGTCCCCTACCTTTGTCATTTTACTACCCAGTGGGCTATCTGCACTGTCCCCTCCCTGTCTTTACTACCAGCGGGCTATCTGCACTCTCCCCTACACCTGTCTTTTACTACCAGTGTGGCTATCTGCACTGTCCCCTCCCTGTCTTTACTACCAGTGGGCTGCATCCCCACACTGCACTACCGTGGTGTCCATCAGCCTCCCTGTCTTTACTACCAGTGGGCTATCTGCACTGTCCCCTCCCTGTCTTTACTACATGGGCTAGGCACTGTCCCCTCCCTAATCTTTACTACATGTGGGCTATCTGCACTGCTCCCACCCTGTCTTTACTACCAGTGGGCTTCTGCACTGTCCCCTCCCTGTCTTTACTACCAGTGGCTATCTGCACTGTCCCCTCCCTGTCTTTACTACCAGTGGGGCTATCTGTACTGTCCCCTCCCTGTCTTTAACTACCAGTGGCTATCTGCACTGTCCCCACCCTGCTTCTACTACCAGTAGGGCTATCTGCACTGTCCCCTCCCTGTCTTTACTACCAGTGGGCTATCTGTACTGACCCCTCACTGTCTTTACTACCAGTGGGCTATCTGCACTGTCCCCTCTCTGTCTTTACTACCAGTGGACTATCTGCACTGTCCCCTCCCTGTCTTTACTACCAGTGGGCTATCTGCACTGTCCCCTCCCTGTCTTTACTACCAGTGGGCCATCTGCACTGTCCCCTCCCTGTCTTTACTACCAGTGGGCTATCTGCACTGTCCCCTCCCTGTCTTTACTACCAGTGGGCTATCTGCACTGTCCCCTCCCTGTCTTTACTACCAGTGGGCTATCTGCACTGTCCCCTCCCTGTCTTTACTACCAGTGGGCTATCTGTACTGTCCCCTCCCTGTCTTTACTACCAGTGGGCTATCTGTACTACTTGACCTGACGTCACCAAAGACTGCAGTGGTGTCGTACCAGACTGTCATGGAGTGACTCAGAATGGCAGCGGGTCATCTTCAGTGACGAGTCCCTCTTTAGTCTTGGTGGAGACGCCCAACGAATCCGTGTGTGGAGGCACCGTGGTCAGCACCAAGACGGACGGTTTGTTGTCACACATCCAGAAGACCTGGTGTCCCTCCACCTCCACCCCTACCGCACCATCTGCAGGAACTGTGTGAGGATGTTCAAGCTGCATGGGATGGATTATCACAGGACTCCATCAGGAACCTCTACAGCTCCATACCGAGACGTCTGGCGTGTTGGGTTAGCGAACACGGCGGCCCGACGCCATACTGAGAGACAGACTTCTGTATGTGTAGCTCAATAAATATTGATCATATCAGTCTAAATTTATCACCAGGTATTGATCCTGGTCTCCTTTATCTTCCTTCCCAACACACCTGCACCCCCACACCTCCTTCTGGGTGCAGCTGCTCTCCTGATGAGGAGTGTATATCACATAGAGCTGGTATGATGTAGTACATTTAGTATTACGTTTATATTGTTTCTGTTCTGTTCACACACTGACCACTTCTACTAAATCCACCTCCTTGTATCTACACTCCACTGACCACAGGACACTCTGTAGGTGTACAGGTCCAGACTGTAGTCCATCTGTTTCTCTGTATACTGTATTACCCTGTTCTTCAATGGTCAGGACCCCCACAGGACCACCACAGAGCAGGTATGATGTGGGTGGTGGATCATTTTTAGCACTGCAGTGACACTGACGTGGTGGTGGTGTGTTAGTGTGGGTGGTGCTGGTGTGAGTGGATCAGACACAGCAGTGCTGCTGGAGTGTTGAGACACTGTGTCCACTCACTGTCCACTCTATTAGACACTCCTACCTTGCTTCTCCACCTTGTAGATGGACAGTCAGAGACGATAGCTCATCTGCTGCTGCACAGTGCAGTGTTGGTCATCCTCTAGTCCTTCATCAGTGGGCACAGGACGCCACCCACAGGACGCTGCCCACAGAACACTGCCTATAGGACTCCACCTGCAGGACGATGCCCACAGGATGTTGTTGTGTTGGACAGATTTGGCACTAACACACCACCACCACCTCAGTGTCACTGCAGTGCTGAGAATGATCCACCACCCACATCGTACCTGCTCTGTGGGGGTCCTGTCATTCCACAAACGATCCACCGTGTCCATGTAGGAGCCCTAGTTCCGCTTTTTACCTAGTGCACTACGGAGGGAGCATGGAGCCGTTTGGGACACGCCCCGAGGCTAGGCGAGGCACGGGTCCTACAGAGACACTATCCACATCACTTCACTCACTGCTGTTTACTTCGGCAACGCGCTGACAGGCGCCTCAGAGCCCCCGCCCTCTTCCGCATACGGCATCCATCATGGCTGCGCGCGTGAGTCGACTTCATCACGTCTCCCTGCACGTGTCGAACGCCGTGCAGGTGGCGCGCACGCTCGCCTCGCGTTTCCAGTTCGCGGCGGTGGGCGCGCGCGTCACGGCCGAGTCGCGGCAGCTCGCGCTGCGCAAAGGCGCCGCCGTGTTCGTCGTGAACGAGCGCCGCGAGGACGGACGCGACCTTCACGACTTCCGCAACGGCTACCTGTACGACGTGCGCCCGCGCTACGCGGTGGACAGCGCGTGCAACGTCTGCTTCGAGGTGGAGGACGTGGCGGACTCATGCGCGCGGCTACGCGACCGCGGCTGCGACGTCATCGTGCCCCCGACAGAGGTGGGCGACCCCGACGGCGGCGGCAGCGTCACCTACTCCATCGTGAAATCCATAGTGGGTAACGTGTGCCACACGCTGCTGGACCGGAGCCGCTACGAAGGCGGGTTCCTGCCAGGCTTCCGGAGGGTCGAGGATGTAACAGACTCGGACCCGGACGCAGGCTCGCGGTGTCCCGTCACTCATTTCGACCACGTGACGTTCGCCTGCCCCAGACGCAGCACTGGAGAAGTGATGAGGTGGTACGAGGAGAACTTCGGCTTCCAGAGGTTCTTCATCAGCAGGTGAGGTCAGATACTGATGTTGCACATTGCATTATTCAATGTGAGAGCGGGTTTGGTGTGAGGTGTGTACAGAGTGAGGGAGAGAGGGTTTGGTGTGAGGTGTGTACAGAGTGAGGGAGAGAGGGTTTGGTGTGAGGTGTGTACAGAGTGAGGGAGAGAGGGTTTGGTGTGAGGTGTGTACAGAGTGAGGGAGAGCGGGTTTGGTGTGAGGTGTGGTACAGATGAGTGAGAGAGGGTTTGGTGTGAGGTGTGTATGTCAGAGTGAGGGAGAGAGGGTTTGGTGTGAGGTGTGGTACAGAGGGAGGGAGAGAGGGTTTGGTGTTATGTGTGTGGTGAGTTGTGAGGTGAGGTGTGTACAGAGTGAGGGAGAGAGGGTTTGGTGTGAGGTGTGTACAGAGTGAGGGGGGGGTTTGGTGTGAGGTGTGTACAGAGTGAGGGAGAGAGGGTTTGGTGTGAGATGTGAGGGAGAGCGGGTCCTGAGGAATGTTTGTTCCTCCCTCTGAGCAGTAATGAGGATGTGGAGGAGGGCTACGTGTTGAACCAGGATGGTATTGGGCTGCGGCTGACCGCTATGGAGTACTGGAAGTGCAGTGAGGCTGGACTCAACATCCCTTTCAAACACCAAACCGAGCCAGACTGCAAATTCGTGGTGGCAGAATCTCTACCTGAGCAAGGTACGACCTGCTGGTTGTGAGGTTGTGCGACAGAGTGACAGCAGAGACAGTCATGATTTTAAGGGGTTTGGTTTACTGTAGTCAAAAGGGTACTGAATCACTTAGAGAGGGAACCTAAACACATAGTAGACAGTGTTTGGGTGGAGGTGTGGGTAGGTGAGAGTTTTGGAGGGTGAAGTGTAGGAGTGTGGTAGGTGAAGTGTTAGGAGTGTGGTAGGTGAAGTCTGGGAGGTGAAGTAAGAGTGGAGTAGAGGAGAAGTCTTGGAGGTGAGGTGTATAGGAGTGTGGAGAGGTTTGGTGTGAGGTGAGTACAGTGGTAGGGTGAGAGTCTGTGAGGTGCAAGTGTAGGAGAGGGTTAGTGGTAGGTGAAGGTGGAGGTGAGTGGTTTTGGTGTGAGGTGTGTACAGAGTAGGTGAAGTGTTAGGAGTGTGGTAGGTGAAGTCTGTGAGGTGAAGTGTAGGAGTGTGGTAGGTGAAGTTTGGGAGGTGAGGTGTAGGAGTGTGGTAGGTGAAGTCTGTGAGGTGAAGTGTAGGAGTGTGGTAGGTGAAGTGTTAGGAGTGTGGTAGGTGAAGTCTGTGAGGTGAAGGAGTGTGGTAGGTGAAGTCTGGGAGGTGAGGTGTAGGAGTGTGGTAGGTGAAGTGTTAGGAGTGTGGTAGGTGAAGTCTGTGAGGTGAGGTGTAGGAGTGTGGTAGGTGAAGCATAGGAGTGTGGTAGGTGAAGTCTGGAGGTGTGTGAGGTGGAGGTGACACTGGAGAGGAGTGAGGTAGGGTTGGTCTGGGAGGTGTGGAAAGAGTGAAGGGAGAGAGAGTGTGGTAAGTGAAGTACGGGAGTGGGGGAGGTGTAGTATAGGAGTGCGGCGGGTGAAGCGTAGGAGTGTGGTAAGTGAAGTACGGGAGTGGGGGAAGTATAGTAAGTATAGTGACAGTTTTGTAATTTATTTTGTTTGTTTGTTTGTTTGTTTATTAGTTTGTTTGTTGGTTGGTTTGTTTGTTTGTTTGTTTATTAGTTTGTTTGTTGGTTGGTTTGTTTGTTTGTTTGTTTATTAGTTTGTTGGTTGGTTTGTTTGTTTGTCAGGCAGGAATCAGGTGGATTCGTTCCTGCAGCAGCACGGGGGTCCAGGCATCCAGCACATCGGCCTGTTCACGAAGAACATCGTGTCCACAGCACAGACCATGGCCAAAGATGGGGTGGAGTTCGTTTGTCCTCCTCCAGCCTACTACACAGAGGTGCGGTTCACGATGTGTGGTTGATACACCACCTGCTGTATATATACACATGCTCACCATCCGCTTTATTAACCCCGCCCCCACGTGGACAGTTACATGTAGCATGGAGGTGTAAGGATGGGGACCCATGGACCCAAATATCCCAAAGCGAGTTTTTCCGCTAGGACTAGCTAGGCGAGTTCCGATGTCTCTGCAGCTGGTTTGTGGAAAGGTCAGATGGAAAAGGGCGTTTTAAATAAACGATGATGTAACAAGCTGCAGGTCACATGATCGTATTGCTTGTACAACATAAACACCGCGATAAACTGCTGTTGCACTAACGGTTCCACACACCGCACTCCGCACAAGTGACCAGCGAGTATAGTCCCATATGGAACACAGATTCCAACCTGGCTTCGTATCTGAATTTCCCGTTCCACCTTAAATGGTGCCAGAGCGGGAATGGGAAATTCAGCTATGCTAACTTCAGCTTCATCAGGGTGGAGGTCATTGGGGTGGCTCTGAGATTCCAGCCCCTTTACTTGAGACCGCCCGTCCTATCCGGCGTCTCTGAGCCGTACGGCCGTGTAAGGATGGTAAACGTGTGTAAAGAAGATCCACTTACAGCAGGAACCCGGTTCCTCGGTTCTCTCCATCTCACTCGTTTAGATGCAGCTCTAATCAAGCAACTACGTCAGCTAAAGGGTCTTCACTCAACTGTACTAGACATATGGAAATCTTGAGTTCAGTCTTGAAATAGAAGTTCCTAGTTGAAATTGAGGTTCTCTAGTTTGAGAAGTGGTTCCTCTGAGAGCCATGAGTTCTATGTAGAACATTTTCATGCTTAGAAGGTTCTCTGAATGGTGAAATGGTTCTATATAGCTCCAAAAAAGGTTCTTCTGTTTTTAGCACCTTCTGATGGTGCTATATAGAACCATTTCCAAACAGGTTCTGTATAGAACCCTGTAGCACGTTCTCCATCAGTGGGAGGAACCATTTAAGCACGATGTTAAAGTTTTAAAGTGTCTGCTGCTCTGGCAGGTGGGGAAGCAGCATGAGATTTTGGAGGCGGGGCATGACCCTGAAGAGCTGAAGCAGCATGGCATCCTTCTGGACACTGACCTGCGCGACCATGGAGACCGCTCAGGCCCGCCCAGCGGGAGGTAGGGGCTGTTATACGAGTCAGTGTTAAATACAGTCCTCCTCAGAACAGCTGCACCCAGGAGGAGCCAACGCACTCGACGTGACGTAGGCAAGGACGGGTCTTATCTCTGTACCTGACTGACCCAACACCACCACTACAGACCTCCAGCGAGCAGTGGTGTCCTCCATGAGTCCTCCTGTTAGTGCAGCACCATCAGCAGACGGCTGCACCACGCAGGACTACATGCACACAGACCGTTACCACGACTGTCCTTAACACCACGTCACCGTCACCAAAGACTGCAGTGGTGTCGTACCAGACTGTCATGGAGTGACTCAGAATGGCAGCGGGTCATCTTCAGTGACGAGTCCCGCTTTAGTCTTGGTGGAGACGCCCAACGAATCCGTGTGTGGAGGCACCGTGGTCAGCACCGAGATGAACGGTCTGTAGTCACACGTCCAGAAGACCTGGTGTCCCTCCACCTCCACCCCTACCGCACCATCTGCAGGAACTGTGTGAGGATGTTCAAGCTGCATGGGATGGATTATCACAGGACTCCATCAGGAACCTCTACAGCTCCATACCGAGACGTCTGGCGTGTTGGGTTAGCGAACACGGCGGCCCGACGCCATACTGAGAGACAGACTTCTGTATGTGTAGCTCAATAAATATTGATCATATCAGTCTAAACTTATCACCAGTTATTGATCCTGGTACCCTTTATCCTCCTTCCCAACACTCCCACACCTCCTCCTGGGTGTAGCTGTTCTCCTGATGATGATGGTGATGAGTGTACAGTATATTTGATGTATGGATGGTGCGTGATTGGATCCCTCTGATTGGATCTCAGTGCTGTCAGTGTAAATGAGGTCTCTGTCTGTGTTTCTGAGCAGGTACCTCCTCCAGGTGTTCACCAAGCCCATTTTCTCCAAAGACACCTTCTTCCTAGAGCTGATCGAGCGCCGGGGAGCCACCGGGTTCGGTGAGGGGAACATCCGTGCCCTATGGAGGTCCATTCAGTTTCACATGGACAGCGAGGAGCGTGAACACAGACTGGACTCTGATTAAAACCAAGCAGACCAGACCACACTGACGACCAGTCCGGCGGGCCGGATCGCTGAACGTACTGTTCCCTCCTCAGTGTTTAAACCCTGTGGTGCATGGACGACGCGCCTTGTCACAGACGGTGACATGACCCCGTGTTGTCGTTGTGCGTTGTGTTTGTAGGTGAATGTATTGTGTACTGCCAACCAGGCTTACTGTCGTTCCTCAGGCTAACTCTGCTTTATGCTACATGGCCAAAAATATGTCCCCCACAGGACCCCCATAGAACAGGTAGTATGTGGGTGGTGGATCATTCTCAGCACTGCAGTGACACTGACGTGGTAGTGTGTGTGGTGCTGGTGTGAGTGGCAGTGACACAGCAGTGCTTCTGGATACCTCGGTGTCACTGCTGGACTGAGAATCGTCCACCAGCCAGAACTGTCCAGACAACAGCGTCCTGTGGGGCAGGGCCCTGTGGGGAAGCAGTATATTTAATGTTTACCTGAAATAAATAAAATATATATACTGTGTGTGTGTGTGTGTGTGTGTGTGTGTATATGTATGTGTGTGTATGTATGTATGTGTGTGTGTGTGTATATGTATGTATGTATGTATATGTATATATGTGTGTGGGTGTTTTTTTTTATCATTATTGTATGTGTGTGTGTACTGTGTCATCTCAACCAAATAATCCTTCAAGTTCACATATATACTAACACTAATATACACACATATATATATATATATGTATGTATGTATAATATATTTTATATACATATATATCATATATATATATATATATAATATATATATATATATATATAAATAGATGATATTTATAGATTATATATTTTTTATATTTTTTTATATTTTTAATTTATGTTATAAAAATTATACACAGTGTGTGTGTGTGTGTGTTAAATGTATTATAATTGTGTGTGTTTTTGTGTGTAATTTATATGTTTGTATATATATATATATGTATATATATGTGTATATATGTGTATATGTATATATAATATATATATATATATATACACATATACACACACACACACACACACAGTGATCAGATTTGGTAAGATCTGGTTCCATTGACTTCCATTATAATGAACATTTTTGGTCTCTTCTGTAGAGATGCCTCTCTGGAGACCAATACAAACCTATGAGGGCTGTAGATAGGTTTACACACACACACAGGCAGGCGGCCTGTAAATGTCTGTGGGTGGATGTGTGTATATTGGAGACACCAGAGTGCCCAGTTCTACTGTGTCCTGTAGTGAATTCCGTGCACTGTGTCTAAAGGCAGAGTTTCCAGTGCAGTAAAAACTCCTGACCGGTGGTCCAGTCACTGGAGCGAGTCTGATGATACTCACCACTAGGTATAGTCATCATGGAAGTGATGCATGCTGGGATACGACCAGCGACTGATTCATAAACGAGCGCTTCGCATCGTGCTGCCTATGAGGGCCAACCAACAGGTCTGGTGTGGAGGAATTCCGGTGGCCTGCAACACGGTGGACTCCTGACCACAACGCCTTTAGGGATAACCCGGAATGTCAATTGCCACCTTCTCATATCAGCTTTCCGATCTGACCCAAAACATCTCTCCCTGTAACCCTCCTGTGTGGAAGCATGAGGTGGTGCCTAATCCTCCCTGACCAGCCAGACTTGGGCTGAGGGTTATGTTAGAGCGCCCTCTGCTGGAGGAGCCGTGACTTGCATGTCCTCGCCTGTGCCAGTGTGAAGGTCGGTCCAGGAGGTTACGTCCTCGTCCTCATGAATATGCTGATGGAAATCTGCATACAGATACACGTCTGGAGAGGGGTAATAGACTCGGGCCTCATTATCATATGTATGAGGGGCCCGGATAAGAGGGGCCAGGCTTGTCTTACAGGACATTATGAATACTTATGAGGACATGATGACCTGATCCTGTCTGAGCAGGCCTGGAACAGGGAGACCCTGATACAAATGATCACCAGCTAGTTTCAAATGGAAGGTTATAGAAATATAATACTGAATTATTAAAATAATAATGATAATAATGACCGATTTTATTCAGATGATGGATTGTATGTACACGTTTTGTGGGGATAACGTGCCCCATACAGCACTTACATAAATATATATATATATATATATATATACATGCTAAAATAAACAGCGAGAGATTAGCTGCAGTCATTCAGAGGCTGGGTCTCAGGTGTGCACTGCACAGTATATACTGTGTGCTAATCTTCATAGTGAGAGTACAGCAGGCTAGTACACTCAGTATTAGCATACTACATCTGGTCCCCCCAGCAGCGCAGCATAACCGTCCTCCATTTATAAGCCCCGCCCCTTCCACTTCCTGTTGCATTGTGGGACAGTTTTGTCCATAATCACCATACTTAATAATCGACTGGTCCTAATTCAGCGTTATGGGTTTTGAGTGTACTCCGCTCGTAACTGTCCTATATACCAGCTAGTGTTAGGTACCAAACTGAGACTCACCCAGAGCGGGTTTGGTGTGAAGCGCTCTGTTCTAGATTCAGTCAGATCACAGTCCACATTGGTGGTGAAGGTAACCAGACGTCCCCCTCTAAAAGCTCCCTCACAGGAAGTTCCTACATGAGGTGGTTCTGAATACGCTGCCTGATGTCTGAGACCCTCACACCAAACCCGCTCTCCCTCACTCTGTACACACCTCACACCAAACCCGCTCTCCCTCACTCTGTACACACCTCACACCAAACCCTCTCTCCCTCACTCTGTACACACCTCACACCAAACCCTCTCTCCCTCACTCTGTACACACCTCACACCAAACCCTCTCTCCCTCACTCTGTACACACCTCACACCAAACCCTCTCTCCCTCACTCTGTACACACCTCACACCAAACCCTCTCTCCCTCACTCTGTACACACCTCACACCAAACCCTCTCTCCCTCACTCTGTACACACCTCACACCAAACCCGCTCTCCCTCACTCTGTACACACCTCACACCAAACCCTCTCTCACTCACTCTGTACACACCTCACACCAAACCCTCTCTCCCTCACTCTGTACACACCTCACACCAAACCCCCACTCCTAATTCCACACACACACAGACTACAGGGTGTGTTTGATCTGCTCATTAAAGGCTGCTGTGTGCAAACGTGAGAGCGTGAGTGCATTAAAGGGACCATATGTAATTATCTGTGCCCTATTACGAAAAGTGTCATATAATAATATAATAGAACAGTCATGTGACCTTAAGCTCTTATTTGTTTTTTTCTGGTTCCTGTGGTCCAGTTGGGGCTCAGGTAGTCTTACAGGAGCAGTGTGTAACCTTCAGTTATGAGGTTGGGTTCTCGAACGTCTCACCATGCATAGCCGTTTATTCTACCTGTGGAGAAACCACTGTGAACGGCTTCGTGTACAGTCCACGGCTGAAGGCCCGGGCACTCTGAGAGTGCAGGGTGCAGTGCTGATACGTGGCCACTAGGTGATGGTACACTAACTGTTTAGGTCCCCTACAGAGACTCTCCCAGCGAGTCAGGCCTTGTGTGTTTCCTGAACGGAGTAAATTCAGCTCCGTCGTGCGGAGTGAGTGGAATTTTCCAAAGAATCCATCAACTCCATTATCAGCTTCACACCCACTGGACCACACAACCACGTACAAAGCACTGCAGGAGACTCCGGGACAGTATCGGTCCATATGCAAAGGAAACATATTTACATCTGTTTTTAATAACGTGTGGATTTATAACAGGTTATACAGAGTTTACTGTACAGGGCCTTATAAAGCTGGGCTGTGTCTCACTTACACCAGGAAACGCTCCTACCACCATCAACACCCACCACACCTTTAAAATTATCACTCAGATAAACATACACAACAGCAGGAATACCGCACACACACAGCCGTGCTGAGTTATTAATGAAATAATAACGATTTATTAACATTTATAGAGACAGAAATACACAGTCATCATTTATATACCCCTACATTTACACTAAACCCCCTAACCCGTACATTTACACTAAACCCCCTAACCCCTACACTTACACTAAACCCCCTAACCCCTACATTTACACTAAACCCCTAACCCCTACATTTACACTAAACCCCAAAACCCCTACACTTTTACACTAAAAACCCCCCCCTAACCCCTCATTTACACTAAACCCCCTAACCCCGACACATTTACCTAACCCCGACCCTAACCCTCTAACCCCTACATTTACACTAAACCCCCTAAACCCTACATTTACACTAAACCCCTAACCCCTACATTTACACTAAACCCCCTAACCCCTACATTTACACTAAACCCCCTAACCCCTACATTTACACTAAACCCCTAACCCCTACATTTACACTAAACCCCCTAACCCCTACATTTACACTAAACCCCCTAACCCCTACATTTACACTAAACCCCTAACCCCTACATTTACACTAAACCCCTAACCCCTACATTTACACTAAACCCCTAACCCCTACATTTACACTAAACCCCCTAACCCCTACATTTACACTAAACCCCCTAACCCCCTACATTTACACTAAACCCCCTAACCCCTACATTTACACTAAACCCCCTAACCCCTAACATAGCACTAAACCCCCTAACCCCTACATTGACCCTACATTTACACTAAACCCCCTAACCCCTACATTTACACTAAACCCCTAACCCCTAAAATTTACACTAAACCCCCTAAACCCCTACATTTACACTAAACCCCCCTAACCCCTACATTTACACTAACTAAACCCCTAACCCCTACACTTTTTACACTACAAAAACCCCCCTAACCTCTACATTTGACACTGAAACCTTCCCTAACATTTATACTAAACCCCTAACCCCTACATTTACACTAAACCCCCTAACCCCTACATTTACACTAAACCCCCTAACCCCCTACATTTACTAACCCAGGACTACACGAACCCCCTAACCCCTACACATTACACTAACCCCCCCCTAACCCCTATACCATTTACATTTACACTAAACCCCTAACCCCTACATTTACACTAATCCCCCTAACCACTACATTTTACACTAAACCCCTAACCCCTACATTTACATAGAACCCCCTAACCCTAATTTACACTAAAGCCTACCCCCTACATTTACACTAAACCCCTAACCCCTACATTTACACTAAACCCTAACCCCTACATTTACACTAAACCCCCTAACCCCTACATTTACACTAAACCCACAAACCCCTTACACACGAAACCCCTAACCCCTACATTACACTAAACCCCCTAACCCCTACATTTACACTAAAGTTCGGCTCCCCCTAACCCCTACATTTACCCTAAACCCCCTCACTCCTACTAACCCCTAACCCCTACATTTACACTAAACCCCCTAACCCCTACATTTACACTAAACCCCCTAACCCCTACATTTACACTAAACCCCTAACCCCTACATTTACACTAAACCCCCTAACCCCTACATTTACACTAAACCCCCAACCCCAACAATTACACAAAAACCCCAAACCCCAACAATTACACAAAACCCCCAAACCCCTACATTTACACTAAACCCCCTAACCCCTACATTTACACTAAACCCCTAACCCCTACATTTACACTAAACCCTAACCCCTACATTTACACTAAACCCCCTAACCCCTACATTTACACTAAACCCCCTAACCCCTACATTTACACTAACCCCCTAACCCCTACATTTACACTAAACCCCCTAACCCCTACATTTACACTAAACCCCCTAACCCCTACATTTACACTAAACCCCCTAACCCCTACATTTACACTAAACCCCCTAACCCCTACATTTACACTAAACCCCCTAACCCCTACATTTACACTAAACCCCCCCTAACCCTACAAACCCCCTAACCCCTACATTTACACTAAACCCCCTAACCCCTACATTTACACTAAACCCCCTAACCCCTACATTTACACTAAACCCCCTAACCCCTACATTTACACTAAACCCCCTAACCCCTACATTTACACTAAACCCCCTAACCCCTACATTTACACTAAACCCCCTAACCCCTACATTTACACTAAACCCCCTAACCCCTACATTTACACTAAACCCCCTAACCCCTACATTTACACTAAACCCCCCTAACCCCTACATTTACACTAAACCCCCTAACCCCTACATTTACACTAAACCCCCTAACCCCTACATTTACACTAAACCCCCTAACCCCTACATTTACACTCTAAACCCCCTAACCCCTACATTTACACTAAACCCCCTAACCCCTACATTTACACTAAACCCCCTAACCCCTACATTTACACTAAACCCCCTAACCCCTACATTTACACTAAACCCCCTAACCCCTACATTTACACTAAACCCCCTAACCCCTACATTTACACTAAACCCCCTAACCCCTACATTTACACTAAACCCCCTAACCCCTACATTTACACTAAACCCCCTAACCCCTACATTTACACTAAACCCCCTAACCCCTACATTTACACTAAACCCCCTAACCCCTACATGTACACTAACCCCTTAGTTTCTGCAGTACAGTCTGAACGATGGTCTCTCTGTGTAATCTAAAACATAAACATAAATGGATGTACAAAGTTCTTCTGGCTGTTGATCTGTTTTCCCCCTGCAGCTCATTCATCATGTTGTTATCATGCTGTTGTGTATATTGAGCAGCGTATTGGATGTCTCTTGGGCCTCGTCCAAACTTCAGCACAGCCCGACTGCTATGGTAACAGTGTTGTTTACGTGGCCTGTATACTGATACGGCTATGATATAAGCCTGGCTAACAGAGTTAGCCAAGAGTCAATTAGGCCTGATGACTGGGTGAGACAGATCCCATGATAGCCTTAGTGCCCTGAACAGCCCTGTAGCACGCCATCTAAAACCACCTCGTCCCTGGCGGCTGGCAGCCAGACAGATGATGTCACTTCCTGTCACTGGGGCCTCTGCTTGTTAGTAGGTCATTGATCAGAACTGGGAAGCTGTGGCCTATGTTGTGCGTGCTGTGCGTTCTCTGTGTCTGTGTGAAGTAGCCGGATCATAAAACGGCCCGGGCTGCGGCCAGCTCTGTCCCTCGGGCTCCGCTATTGCACAGTAGGCCGTTGTTTAATTAATCGAGTTGCCTGGGAGGACTGGCTGTTCTTTCGCTCTCAGCCTCTGTGGGGCAGATAGAGTGTCTGTGCGTCTTTAACCCTCATCACCCGCCACCGCTTAAAGAAGTAGTTCAGTGGAAAACGTACACTAACCGTAGTTGGTGTGGCATGGTGGAGAACACCGCTACCCGCTAGGGAGCTACTAGCCTATATGGGAGACTGGCGTTCGATTCCCTGTCTGGGTGAGTATGCTGTGCCACACTAATAAGTCCTTGGGCAAGACCTTGGGCCTACCTGCGCCTCCTTCAGGCCAAAGGCAGTCCATCAGATCGGATGAGTTCATAAGTTAGCTACCTTCACTTCTGCACCAGAGCTACGAGGCTAATGTAGCTAACAAGTAAATAAAGCTAATACAGCACCAATTAGCCTCATGCTAACTGTGAAACCAAACCGTGTGCAGGTGTTCAGTACCCTGATTACCCTAACAGACCTGATGCTGTGTTTTCTGACTCTGTATGACTCACTGTTATCTACTGACATGGGCTAAAGCGTATTAGCATAGCTAAACACAGTAGCAGCAGCTTTGAATTGTGCTAGTAGCCTTTCAGTAGTGTTGTAGGTGTACAGTTGGTGAAACAGCATCAATGTACACACAGATTAGGGCTAGAAGGATCAATCAGATGTGTATTTGCATTAGCCAATGTGCCACTGGCATACATACACTCATCATCTAAAGAACAGCTCCACCCAGGAGGAGGTGTGGGAGTGCAGGTGTGTTGGGAAGGAAGATAAAGGTGACCAGGATCAATAACTGGTGATAAGTTTAGACTGATATGATCAATATTTATTGAGCTACACATACAGAAGTCTGTCTCTCAGTATGGCGCCGGGCCGCCGTGTTCGCTAACCCAACACGCCAGACGTCTCGGTATGGAGCTGTAGAGGTTCCTGATGGAGTCCTGTGATAACCCATCCCATGCAGCTTGAACATCCTCACACAGTTCCTGCAGATGGTGCGGTAGGGGTGGAGGTGGAGGGACACCAGGTCTTCTGGACGTGTGACTACAGACCGTTCATCTTGGTGCTGACCACGGTGCCTCCACACACGGATTCGTTGGGCGTCTCCACCAAGACTAAAGCGGGACTCGTCACTGAAGATGACCCGCTGCCATTCTGAGTCACTCCATCACAGTCTGGTACGACACCACTGCAGTCTTTGGTGACGGTGACGTGGTGTTAAGGACAGTCGTGGTAACGGTCTGTGTGCATGTAGTCCTGCGTGGTGCAGCCGTCTGCCGATGGTGCTGCACTATGGTGGTATCTAACTGACACGGAGCCCTGCGATGCAAGTCTTCTCCAACTCTTCTAACTGCTCAGGTTGCTTTGGAACTCTTCTCCGAGGCGTACTTGTTGGAAACCTCGTAGAGTCAGTCAGGTACAGCGCTAAGACCCGCCCTTGCTCAATCATTGGCATGTCTCATGATGTCTCAAACCCACCCACCAAGTTTCATTCCTGTGGGTTGGTTCCGTCGGGGTGCAGCTGTTACTTCAGTGATGCGTGTATATAGATGTAATTCTGTATATACACTCGAAAGAAGCTACGCTATCTTCTAATATAGTCAGATTACCCTACAAACTCAAACCAGCTGGAAGTCACCCAGGTAACATCCTCCAGCCCAGTTCAGTAATCCCATAATAAGCTGGCGGAGTGGGTTTGTGGTGTATGAGATGAACCCCACCACTTTAGAGTCACCGTGTGAGCGAAGCGGAGCGCTGTGTCTGCGTCTGTGGGCCTCACCGCGTGTCTCTCGGCCTTCGTGCAGATTACTGCCTCCCAGCAGATGCTCTGCGCAGATTAACACACCGTCTGCCAACTCGGGCCACCCCGCCTCACACACACACTCAGCAGGAGGCTGCACACGAGCTGCTGAGTCATCAGTTCTTTGTTTAATAGTGGTTGCTTACACTGACCGTGATAACAATCTGATTATCACTCAGTAACGACGTGATTATCAAACCATACTCTGGGCCATTAAAGACGCAGGCGCACGGAAACCCCGGCATAACCTGGCGCACAGAAACCCTGGCATAACCAGGCGCACGGAAACCCTGGCATAACCAGGCGCACGGAAACCCTGGCATAACCAGGCGCACAGAAACCCTGGCATAACCAGTCGCACGGAAACCCTGGCATAACCAGGCGCACGGAAACCCTGGCATAACCAGGCGCACGGAAACCCTGGCATAACCAGGCGCACAGAAACCCTGGCATAACTAGGAGCACGGAAACCCTGGCATAACCAGGAGCACGGAAACCCTGGCATAACCAGGCGCACAGAAACCCTGGCATAACCAGGCGCACGGAAACCCTGCCATAACCAGGCGCACGGAAACCCTGGCATAACCAGGCGCACGGAAACCCTGGCATAACCAGGCGCACGGAAACCCTGGCATAACCAGGCGCACGGAAACCCTGGCATAACCAGGCGCACGGAAACCCTGGCATAACCAGGCACACAGAAACCCTGGCATAACCAGGCACACGGAAACCCTGGCATAACCAGGCACACAGAAACCCTGGCATAACCAGGCGCACGGAAACCCTGGCATAACCAGGCACACGGAAACCCTGGCATAACCAGGCGCACGGAAACCCAGGCACACGGAAACCCTGGCATAACCAGGCGCACGGAAACCCTGGCATAACCAGGCGCACGGAAACCCTGGCATAACCAGGCGCACGGAAACCCTGGCATAACCTGGCACACGGAAACCCTGGCATAACCAGGCACACGGAAACCCTGGCATAACCAGGCACACGGAAACCCTGGCATAACCAGGCGCACGGAAGCCCTGGCATAACCAGGCGCACGGAAGCCCTGGCATAACCAGGCGCACGTAAACCCTGGCATAACCAGGCGCACAGAAACCCTGGCATAACCAGGCGCACAGAAACCCTGGCATAACCAGGCGCACGGAAACCCTGGCATAACCAGGCACACGGAAACCCTGGCATAACCAGGAGCACGGAAACCCTGGCATAACCAGGCACACGGAAACCCCGGCATAACCAGGCGCACAGAAACCCTGGCATAACCAGGCGCACGGAAACCCTGGCATAACCAGGCGCACGGAAACCCTGGCATAACCAGGCACACAGAAACCCTGGCATAACCAGGCGCACGGAAACCCCGGCATAACCAGGCGCACGGAAACCCCGGCATAACCAGGCGCACGGAAACCCAGGCATAACCAGGCGCACGGAAACCCCGGCATAACCAGGCGCTCGGAAACCCCGGCATAACCAGGCGCACGGAAACCCTGGCATAACCAGGCGCACGGAAACCCTGGCATAACCAGGCACACGGAAACCCTGGCATAACCTGGCGCACAGAAACCCTGGCATAACCAGGCACACGGAAACCCTGGCATAACCAGGCACACAGAAACCCTGGCATAACCAGGCGCACGGAAGCCCTGGCATAACCAGGCGCACGGAAGCCCTGGCATAACCAGGCGCACGTAAACCCTGGCATAACTAGGCGCACAGAAACCCTGGCATAACCAGGCGCACAGAAACCCTGGCATAACCAGGCGCACGGAAACCCTGGCATAACCAGGCACACGGAAACCCTGGCATAACCAGGCGCACGGAAACCCTGGCATAACCAGGCACACGGAAACCCCGGCATAACCAGGCGCACAGAAACCCTGGCATAACCAGGCGCACGGAAACCCTGGCATAACCAGGCGCACGGAAACCCCGGCATAACCAGGCACACAGAAACCCCGGCATAACCAGGCGCACGGAAACCCCGGCATAACCAGGCGCACGGAAACCCCGGCATAACCAGGCGCACGGAAACCCCGGCATAACCAGGCGCACGGAAACCCTGGCATAACCAGGCGCGCGGAAACCCCGGCATAACCAGGCGCACGGAAACCCTGGCATAACCAGGCGCACGGAAACCCCGGCATAACCAGGCGCACGGAAACCCTGGCATAACCAGGTGCACGGAAACCCTGGCATAACCAGGCGCACGGAAACCCTGGCATAACCAGGCGCACGGAAACCCCGGCATAACCAGGCGCACGTCTGGCTCCTTGGCTTCGGCGTAACCCCATCCGAATGCTCCGCACCTCGCCGAATAAAGCGCCGCGCTCGGTGATGCTTACTTACACCGCCACTGCGCTGTGTACAGCCGCGCCAGGCGCCTGCCGTAGGCGACCTTTAACAGGACTAAAAGGGGAACTCCTCGGGTTAGGCCGCTCCTGGTCACGGAGCGAGAAGCTAAGAACGTTCCGGTGTTGTTGCTGCTCTTGGAGAGTCCCTGAGATGTCCCAGTGTTGTCCTGTAAGACAGCCAGAAGCCACACCGCCACAACACAAGGTCTGTTTGGAGCCGGCCTGTCAAGTGACCATTAATTACAGCACCACTTCCCCGGGAAGCTCACTCCCTCCTGCTCCGCGCCTGCCAGCGAACTCCTCAGCAGGGTGCTTCTAGGGAAATCTCACAGTCCTCAGTGGGACGGGATCAAAATGGAATTCCACTGAAAGGAATCTTTACGGAAATGCAGTGTTTCAGAATTCCATAAACAACATTCCATCAAAGGTCTAGGTTCTAGCAGGGTGAATCTCCATGCTGGGCCCATCCCCTCCAGCCGGCCCTACAGATCCCTGTATACTCAGACTCCCAGACACAGGGCCGCTCCTGCCCTCAGGTCATCGTCCTCGCTGACCGCTCATATCCTCTGCTGGACTGTAGCTACTCCTGATTTCCCCTGGTGGTTACTACACCCGTCTGTTCCTCTGTACACCATCATTCATTCCCATACGTGTTGTGCTGCTAGCACGGAGGTAGAGCGAACACAACGACTGAGGTGGTCCCACCGATGCTCAGCTAATATCCAAAGTAGCTGCCGTGTGGAGCAGGTACAGCAGCTAGACGGGCTGGGAGTGACTCACTGGGGTCCTGTAGGTGGTCACAGGTATCTGGAGCTAGGTAGGTTTGTTGGGTAAGCTTGGTTTAGCTGGGTTAGCTGGGGTAGTTAGTTTAGCTGGGTTAGCTGGTGTAGTTAGTTTAGCTAGGTTAGCTGGGGTAGTTAGTTTAGCTGGGTTAGCTGGGGTAGCTAGTTTTGCTGGGGTAGTTAGATTAGCTAGGTTAGCTGGGGTAGTTAGATTAGCTGGATTTTCTGGGGTAGTTAGTTTAGCTGGGTTAGCTGTGTTTGTTAGATTAGCTGGGTTAGCTGGGGTAGTTAGATTAGCTGGGTTAGTTAGGTTAGCTGTGTTTGTTAGATTAGCTGGGTTAGCTGTGTTTGTTAGATTAGCTGGGTTAGCTGGGGTAGTTGGTTTAGATAGATTAGCTGGGGTAGTTAGTTTAGCTGGGTTAGCTGTGTTTGTTAGATTAGCTGGGTTAGCTGGGGTAGTTAGATTAGCTGGGTTAGCTGTGTTTGTTAGATTAGCTGGGTTAGCTGGGGTAGTTAGATTAGCTGGGTTAGCTGGGGTAGTTAGATTAGCTGGGTTAGCTGGGGTAGTTAGATTAGCTGGGTTAGCTGGGGTAGTTAGATTAGCTGGGTTAGCTGCGTTTGTTAGATTAGCTGGGTTAGCTGGGGTAGTTAGATTAGCTGGGTTAGCTGGGGTAGTTAGATTAGCTAGGTTAGCTGCGTTTGTTAGATTAGCTGGGTTAGCTGGGGTAGTTAGATTAGCTGGGCTAGCTGTGTTTGTTAGATTAGCTGGGTTAGTTAGATTAGCTGGGTTAGCTGTGTTTGTTAGATTAGCTGGGTTAGCTAGGGTAGTTAGATTAGCTGGGTTAGCTAGGGTAGTTAGATTAGCTGGGTTAGCTGGGGTAGTTAGATTAGCTGGGTTAGCTGGGGTAGTTAGTTTAGCTAGGTTAGCTGGGGTAGTTAGATTAGCTAGGTTAGCTGCGGTAGGTAGATTATCCTCCATTGCTTCATGGTTAGCATCGTTATGCAGATCACTAGCTAACGATGAAAGCGGCCAGACTGCAGGTTACGGTGAAGGCCACCTCCTGGCCTCCAAACGGCCCTCCATCGCCTTCCCAGGTGTCACGCACTCATCTCAGTGTCAGATAAAACCTGATAGGTGTGACAGCGTGCAGGTGACTCTTGAGCCGTTACACCTCCCCAGTAGGCTCCGTTGTCCTCGCTGAATGTGAGCTGGAGCTCGGTGTCATCCTCAGGCACCTTAAACCCACGGCTGACATGATATCTGCCACGTGCACGAGGTGGAGCCGGTAATGCCATGTGGGTTGGGTAACTGAGAAACTCACATCCTTCTTTGTGGTCAGCGCCTTCTGCAGAACGATGCTGAGTGACTCAGCTGTTAGGGCTATATCAGTATGATACTGACAGGGGAATTCCACCAGTCTTCAAAATTCTGCACCAGTGATGGCTGATACCACACTGTCTTCAGGATGGCGGTGATGGGAACCATGTGACAACTCAAATACTGGCATATCCAGCTCCTCATCAGGAGAAATGCTGCTCCTAGAAGGAGGTGTGGGAGTGCAGGTGTGTTGGGGAGGGAAGATAAAGGTGACCAGGATCAATAACTGATGATAAATTTAGACTGATATGATCAATATTTATTGAGCTACACATACAGAAGTCTGTCTCTCAGTATGGCGTCGGGCCGCCGTGTTCGCTAACCCAACACGCCAGACGTCTCGGTATGGAGCTGTAGAGGTTCCTGATGGTGTCCTGTGATAATCCATCCCATGCAGCTTGAACATCCTCACACAGTTCCTGCAGATGGTGCGGTAGGGGTGGAGATGCAACCCTGATATTTCACAATAGCTGGACTGAATCCTGATCATTTCAATAATGAAATTTCAATATTTACTCAGAAATTTGGGTGGAATGCCCCTTTATGTTTAAAGGGCCCGTATGGTCATATATGTAAACTAAACACATTTAGATAGCTGCTTATTTAGCTTAGTCTCTTTACCTGGAAGTCATAAGGAGAGCCTGAAAGGTCATGTGCATGTATTTAGGTCTTAAAGGTGCAGTCAGCGCATGTTTAAAGGTGCCATAGACGGTAAAGCTGTATGTGCATTTTGTTGGACAGGAGAGGTCAGTCCAAAAGAGGGTGGGAAAACGTGCAGATTCCGAAATCCGGAATATGGGACAGACTGATTCATATTTACACTCCTATCATTTACATACAACCACAACATAGCTGCAGCAACCAACATGGTGGACTGTGTGGAGAACTCCAGCGTTCCAGGCTGTGAAGCGAGTGGCGGCACTTTTCATTCTCTTCCCAAGCATTCCCACTGTCAGCGGTGCATGGCTTCCTAATCCAGTGTTCCGTTCCACCTTAAATGCTGCAACTCGTACAGACACCGGAGTGTAACACCGTTTAATGTGGAACAGAAATTCCCAAATCAGTCCGGTGAAAGTAGCATATGGGCCCTTTAAAGGCTAGTACACCAGCCTCTATTAGCAGTAGCAGGAACTCCAGTCAGCCCATATTAATCATTAATGAAGTATGTGGAACCGATCACGTCATCCTCCTGTTATCCCTGACACAGTTCAACACCACACAGCCATTATATTCACATTATGCAACGTGTTATCACCGCACGCTGACCGTCATGCTGATTACTCTCCGCTGTACGCTGCTAGAATACCGAAGGCTCTGGTCCTGAACACCGGTCCACATCAGTTTGGTCCGAGCATGTCGAGCCCTACTGATTAGCCCAGAGTGATCCACTTTTTAACCAACCCAAGTGGAGACACAAGAAAAACAAACACACTGAATCACAGAATTCTCTGGAAAACCCAGGAAGACAGAAGGAAGGGTTGGGAAAGTGCCTCAGGCCATAACAATGCAGCATTCCCCAAACAACACACGAGCTGTCCGTCAGCGTCGGTGTCTGCGCTGGGTTATTCAGCGGTTCACACTGTACCCTGTTGATCACGCATATTCCTACACTGAGTTATAACCACAACCACACCCATTAAAGGGCCCATATGCGTTTTGTTTATTTACGCTCATTGTCAAATGAACAGCTGCACCCAGAAGGAATCAACCCACAGGAGTGAAACTTAGTGGGTAGGTTTACGTTCGGCTGCTCATGTGACGTGAGCAAGGACGGGTCGTACGTCTGTATCTGACTGACCCAACACCACCATTACAGACCTCCAGTGAGCAGTGGTGTCCTCCATCAGCCATCCTGTTAGTGCAGCACCATCAGCAGACGGCTGCACCACGCAGGACTACATGCACACAGACCGTTACCACGACTGTCCTTAACACCACGTCACCGTCACCAAAGACTGCAGTGGTGTCGTACCAGACTGTCATGGAGTGACTCAGAATGGCAGCGGGTCATCTTCAGTGACGAGTCCCGCTTTAGTCTTGGTGGAGACTTGTCGGTTCTCTCTCTCCGTGGTCTTCCAGATCCTTCATGTAGCTGCCGAGTGCCGTCTTCAATCCTCTGCCACCAACATCGTGCTATGGTAGTATCCACACAACCTTTGTGATGCAGTGCGTTGAAAAGACCATCCCTCTTCCCGGAGCCCTGCGACGCGACCCCTCTCCAACTCTTCAACTTCTTGCTAGCATCTTTGTGACATCACAAAATGGCCCCCTATCTACACAGCAATATGTACACGCTGTATACTTGCCATTTTGTGACGTCACAAAGTCAATAACCTTAATGTATATATATTATAAATATACAGTGTCTGTATGCTACTTCAAACTTTTCAGACTTTCGTTTCTTGATACGGGCCCTTTAACTCCCGGTGCCATCACTACTCTCTCTCACGCCTGCTTG
This sequence comes from Prochilodus magdalenae, assembly GCA_024036415.1. Classification (NCBI taxonomy): domain Eukaryota; kingdom Metazoa; phylum Chordata; class Actinopteri; order Characiformes; family Prochilodontidae; genus Prochilodus; species Prochilodus magdalenae. The sequence continues at coordinate 35,557 of JAMWET010005828.1, forward strand.
CTCTACGAGCAGGCCGTACCACTCCTCGGACCGAGGCGGGGGTGAATAAGTTTTCAGCCACTCGTTAATATAGACCATCTAAGTGACTGGACGATCAATCCGGTGATTTAATTAATTCTCTCCGCCATATCGACCCGCCAGTAACGTTTCCTCTCGGGGGTTTGGTCCATTTTGGCGAGTTTCGCTGATCGGCGTGCCCCCCTACGGTACGGTGACACGGTTCGTCCCGCGTGCAGTGTAGTGCGCAATGTGCGCTGAGCGTTCAGGCGCTGCTACTCACAGGAAAAGAGAGAGAGGGAGAGCGAGAGAGGCAGGAGCGAAAGAGAGAAACAGGGAGAAAGGAGGAGAAATACCCCAACACCGACCCCGTGTAGCCCTGCAGGAGAACCCACGGGGTGGGGAGAGAACATGCAGCGCCAGAACTGAGGTCCTGCGTTTCCAGGGACCTTCTCAAAGTTAGTTGTGACTTTGTTTACGTTGTTGTTGTTTGTTTTCTTGTTTGGTGTTGGGCTCTTTGGTACCTGTGAGTAATGTTAGTCGCACTCTGAGCTCGTTCCGGATGGATTCATGTTCAGACTTTACTCTGTTCTTGTTGACAAAGTTTCAGCCTGACTTCTTCTCCGAACGTCCCGTTCCACCTTAAATGGTGCAGCAGTTACATTCAGGCGCCTCTGTGCCTCGTAACTGCTGCACCATTTAAGGTGGAACGGGACGTTCCAAGTAGGCGCAGGCCAAAATTCCCCCCATGCTTTTCCTCTTATAACTTTACCACCTTCCTAACTCCCATCTAGCACTAGCAACAGGCTAAGGAAATGTAGCTCTCCTCCTCCCCCCTCCTCCTGCTCCTCTTCTCCTCCTCCTCCTCCTCCTCATGGGTGAAGAACCTTAGCCTGCTTGTTAGCTATTGTTTGCCCAGGCATGTTTTTATGCTGGACCACCTGTGTGTACAGTAGCTAACGACCCTCCATCTACTCCACCTCCACAGTAGCTCTACCCCTGCTCTCAGTGCCGCTCTTAAGGACGTCCTGGATAGTTTAATCCACTTCTGAGCCACTTTCTTGTGTGTTAGCCATGTGGGTCCACAGTGTAGTTGACTGCACATCATGCATGATGGTTGGGGATGGCTCTTGTTTGAAGGTGGCCCACTTCCAGGGGTCCACATGTTGGGTTGCCAGTTTCTGGAGCTGGTTGTAAAACCACCTTAAGCAGATCAGTGGAAGCCAGAATGGGGTGAAGATGGGGTTTGAGGAGGTGAGGGACATGCTCAGGCCAGGAACCTAGACCAGAAGGAACGACTGGTGTGGTTAGGTGGTGGAGCGTTCCTTAGGTTTGACTTCACCCGTGCTGCTGGAGGGTTACTTCAGGGTGCTCTCCAGATGAGGAACCGCACCGTGTGTAGTGGTAGTGGGTGCGGGTTGTCTTCATAGACAGCACCGGTTCTGTAGGGGTGGGAACCTCAGGATGTTGATTCATATAGTACAGTGTTAGATGGGCAGATACACCTATTTTCACATTGACGATACGCTTGTTCGTGGTTTCAGGTGTGTGTGTGTGTGTGTGTGTGTGTGTGTGTGTGTGTGTAGTCACTGTCTAAAGAACAAGAAATAATTCCAAAATGAAAATGGTGGAAATGAATGGAAGTCAATGGAACCAGAATTTTCTCGAAGCCGTGTTGGGCCAGTTCTGTTGGTCCATATAACATGACATTTTACACACAGTGTAAAGAACAGCTGCTGTGTTCAAACGACACATAAAAGTAAAAATCAACAAAAATGGAGATACATGTTAACTTGGGACAGTGACTGTATGTATGTATATGTGTGTAATGTAATATACACACACAGAATATATATATATAGCTACATATAATATTTTTATGTATATGAGTGTCTATGTATACGTGAGTGTGTGTGTGTGTGTGTGTATACGTGAGTGTGTGTGTGTGTGTGTATACGTGTGTGTGTGTGTGTGTGTGTGTGTATACGTGTGTGTGTGTGTGTGTACAGTACGTTTGTATCAGTACATAAAGCAGACATTAGGAGAGACAGACTGATTCCAGTTTTCCTGGACTGGAACTTTTGGTATGGACTGATACCGAGTGCCGGTTTAATATCAGTTCTCATCAGTAAATTTATTTAATTGAATTTAAAATTGACATGATTTAAAAGTTAAAATTTAATAATGAAGCTCTTATTTTAATTCTGGATGTCCGTATACCTCACTGTGTCTAACACGAGGCTGTTAGTGTGCGTGCGTGTGTGTGTGTACACTATAAACATGTATATACACACACAGCTGAAAATGGTAGTGCTGTAGTAATAAATCTGCACATTTATACATTGTGCTTTATTCAGTTGTTTAATAAATCAAAATTTAATAGCTGTAATAAACCTGTTTATGAAAAGAAGTTAATTTTTTAAATTATTTATGATATAAAGTGTGCTTTATTGTTTTGAGGATTTAAGTTTTGTAATGTTTTAATGGAAGTATTTAGCTCCTTGAAGCTAAAATTCTATAAATCTACACATTCAAAATTAATATTTAATTGTATTATTCAATTATTTGATTAACTTACATATACTAACTGTAATATCATTTTATGAAAATGTGTAATACCTAAATAAATTCTATTTAGAATTCTGGTAGCGTATTCTGTTGATCATTTAGAATAAAGCCCATAAACGATTTTTATTAATATGTCTCTGGATAATACAATACCATAATAAACATTATTATAAATTCGGTGCAGCAATAAATCTACGCGTTCAACTATTTATTCAGCTATTTGAGAAATTCAGATTTGATGCGTGTAGGTAAATGACTACAGGAATTAATTCTATTAAAACTAATGGAAGCTTATTGTTTTGAGGGGTTTAGTTTATTTTGGAATGTTTTAATCAAAGTATTTAGCTCCTTTAAGCTCAGGCCTACAAATGTATTTGGTAGCTAACGCTAACATGAATTATAATAATTACACATTCAAATATAATAATAATAATTTAAATCATTTAAGAAATTTAAATTAAATTATTTTAATAAACCTGTTTATAATGGTATATTATAACCTGGTTATAATATAATATATATATTCATTTTTAACTTTTTATTTCATTATGTTTAACTTTTATTCATTTTTAATTCATTAAAACAATATTTAAACATATAGTTTTAATAATTGAAGATTATGTAGAGTTTAGCCTCCTTATTCTTTTTCATATTTACCTCATTATTCAGGTCTGATTAAACTCGGTGTAGAAGTTTGTACTGGTGTAGTTGCTGGTGAAGCAGAATGGAGAACTTCCTGCACAGGGCTTTTATTATATAAGTGCTGTTTTGTGTGGGTGGTTATCCTGTCGCTTGGTTTCCGGTGTAGAGATGGTCTGGGTTGTGTACCGGACCCGTCTGGACGTTAGGGTCGGTATCGGCGCCAGAAGAGCGATTCTGAAGCGGTCAGCACCGCTGCAGTGTTTGGTGACGGTGACGTGGTGTTAAGGACAGTCGTGGTAACGGTCTGTGTGCATGTAGTCCTGCGTGGTGCAGCCGTCTGCCGATGGTGCTGCACTAACAGGAGGACTGATGGAGGACACCACTGCTCGCTGGAGGTCTGTAGTGGTGGTGTTGGGTCAGTCAGGTACAGAGATAAGACCTGCCCTGGCCTACGCCACGTGTGCGGTCGAGTGCGAACCTTGAATCGTTAGCATGTCTCACCAGGTCACACCTACACACCGAGTTTCAGTCCTGTGGGCGACTGCGTTCAGGTGTGACGGTGTTTTTGATGATGTGTAGTTCTGGCTGCCTCCCGGAACTCCCAACACGCGACGTTGGACTACGCCGTACTGAGACACGGAGCGACTGCGTAGATCACACGTAGCTGAGACGTACGTTGACAACAGCAGCCAGTCTTTCAGATGCCCAGGCGGGCTAATGCTAACAGCCTGTTAGCTCAGCTAACGCTACTAGCCGATCGTTTCGGCAGGTGAGCGGTCTGTGTGAGGTAGCGACTGAGACTGAGCGTGATCAGAGACTGGTGTTCATCAGGGCTGCATCTAATCACTATTTTATATTTTTAGGTCGAATAATCGGTTGGTTGAAGCGAATAATCGATTATTTAGATTATTAATCGCTTTATTACCAAAGAACTCGTATGTAGCTCTCCGTTTTTAAACGTAGTGGGAGGCAGTTTTATGACTTTGCTAACTAATAACGGAGACAGTGATGATAAATACCTTCTTCGTATATGGAACCGCTCTGCTCATACGACCGACGAACAACACTCCAGCATCGTTCTCCTGGGAACATTGTGGGAAAAAAAAAACAGCAAAAAAGTAAAAAAATATCTAAATATAAATGTATTTTTAAAATTTAAAGTTCATTTAAATAGCAAATTTTAATTTAATGTTAAATTTAGATCTAATTTATTTTTATTTAAATGAAATGTTTTTGTATTTAAATATAATTCATTTATTATTTACGTTAAAATTTAATTTAAATACTCAGTTTCTTTATTTTTTATTTAAATTCAATTTAATATATGTAAATTTACTTTATCTAACATTTTTACTTAATTATTCATAATTTTTATTTTAATTTTATTTTAAACTCTGCCCTCTGCTCTGCCCTCTGTTGCAACTCACTTCTCTAATCACAGTTCTTTTTTTAAATGGAGGAAACCATGTCACCGGCTAATCCACTATTTAATGAGCCGCCAGATCGCGCTCGGTCGTTGACTTCAGTCGACGGAGTTGGTTAATCTTTGCTGCCGTAATGTTAATTCAGTCTGTAATAAAATTGACAGTTCCAATAGCGGTTGTGTCTTCAGACAGACCACGCTGCACCGCCGGACTGTAGGAGCGGTCCATGAGTAGAAGCGGTCAGCGTGTGTGGTGGTGCTGCAGCCGGCGTGTCGTTGATGGCGAGGGCTACAGAGGCTGTTCAGCCGCTCTTCCTGCAGGCCTGTCGAGTCATGGCTTTCGGTGAAGGATGTTGTGCAAAGCTGCGGGTGGACTCCACGTAGGCCCCTGCGTGGTTCCTGTTGCGGCTTTATGAAGGACAGCTGTTCTAGAGTTACCTCATATTGAAATCACTGTGGAGCAGTTCTGTTCCAGTTTGTTCCTCATTGGTGCTGACTGAACGCGCCAAGCCTTCACGGGCTCGCGCTCTGCCAACCGGGCCTGCGAGGTGCGGTCTGCGTCCAGACAGCCTTCAGCAGAGCAGGATGGCACCACCAGCTTCATCTGTTCCGCGCCGGTGACTGTCCGGGGCAGTTTGTTGTTGTTTGTGTCGGCGTTGGTGCGTGACATTGGGGAGGGGGGTCTCTCTGTTTTTCCCCTCCAGGCCAGAACGTTGATGGCCCTTGTGTGAGCGCAGCTCGAGGCCCTGTGGGCCCGCGTGCCAGCCTCGTCTCTTTGCGCCGGAGGGAGGGAGGCTTTCGAGGGAATGTTGATGGTGGTAAGTTGGGCGTAGCTGGGTAATTTCTTCAGAGGTCGGAGCACACGGAACAGGTTTGGCATGGCGTCACCGCTGTTTATTAGAAACACAAGCTAATGATGTCCCCCTGCTGACGGGAGACCAGGTGACCTCCACATCAAGGCTCAGCTAAGCTCTCTCTGTCCGAGTGTGTGAAGGAGCCGTCTCCGTTTGAGGCTGTGATTCATCTGCGCCCCGCCTCCAGCTCCAACAGGTCTTCCCCTCTTATTGGCTGGGAGGGGTTTCAGAAAATCACTCTCGAACATTTCAGAGTTCTCAAGCCCGGACCGCCTAACATGTTAAAGCCCTGTTCCACAGTGAGGGTACTGATCTCGGATCAGAGTCTAATGTGGAGTCTAGCTGATCTATACTGATCAATACTCTATATGGTGGATATCTGATATCAGCTGCATGCCAAGTCTTGGCCTAGTTGAGATTTTGTTGGAGCTAATAGCTGTTGATCAACACTTGGGGTTACTATAGGGCCTGTACTGGCGAGTCGTATGGTCATACCGTGCAGCTAAATCTAAACCCTGAACTACCAGGTAAAACTCTTCGCTAACTGCTAACTGGCTAATCGCTACACATACAGCACCTACCGCAGCGGGCGCCTGTCTCCCCCGTCACACCTGTTCCACTCTCCTGTCTTCTCCTCAGACCCTTTATCCTCTAAACAGGGATACTTGAAATCACTTACTGCGACGGAGCCTGTACTGCAGTGGGCCGTGCATGTAGCCGGCTAACTATGCTAGCATTAGCATATCCCAGCAGGCTAACAGCTCAAAGCACCACAGAAAAACTCTATATCTATCTTTCTGTCACTTCAGCCTCGGATATTCCAATTTGTAATCTGAGATCAGAGTCTTTATCCTCTAAACACATGTTTTTAGGCATCGGTTGACTGGAGTCGACCTTGTTGACTAGCGTTAGCTTAGCCTAGCAGGCTATGACTCAAAACACAACAGAACAGGTTTTATTTCGACTTCCTGTCACTCCAACACCAACCAGCCGACTTTACTCTCACTGTTATAGGTAATATCTTGAATACTTGTAATGGCAGAGCACCAGTTAGTCTAATCGGACCTGTGCTGGGGTGTTTGGGTCTCTTTAGCATGGCTAGCTAAGGTGGCTAAGAGAGAGGAGCCTGCTAGCGTTAGCTACAGCTCCAGACACCACAGCACAGGTTTGATTCCTGATTTCTGTCCCTCCTCTTTCAGCCACTCGACTTTTCAGTAAAGCTTCTGTTACTCAGAACCGGACCTGTTCTGTGGTGAGCAGATCTGGCAGCATGCTAGCTGAGCTAATGCTAATCAGCTGCTCTCTCCTGGTACATTAGCAGGACCAATTAGCGGCTAGCTACGTCCTTTTATGTCAGACTACTGAATGATTTGGTGGCCCCAAGTTTAGTTAGCTAACCCTGCTGAGAGAACCAGACTCGGCCTGGTTTGTAAGTGTTCCGTGTAGATAAGCCATCGGTACCGCTACATTCGGATCCGTTCGGTGGAAGAGTGGCCTTTTCCCGTGTTTGTTTAGTCTGTGGTTCACCAACTGAAGTTAAAGATGGTGGAGAAGGTGGAGTGGAAGGTTTTGGGAGTTTGTCCGGGTGGACCTCTGGTTCCTGGTCACCTCTCTGAACGCCCCTCTCTTCGATCTGAACTGTTTATGTGGAATATCGGGAAAATAATTAAAATTCCCTTTCTGAATCTGTTTTCCAGGATCTTCGGGATCCGGGCCAGAGGGTTAAGGAGAGACTCAGATCAGGCCACCTTGTGCTTCCCTGATAAGCCTGTAAGTTGGAGTATGTGACGGAGAGCCAGGTGCTTGTTTATTATGGTGCTTTATCGGATCGGATCGGATCGGACTCTACGCTGGTTAAGTAACGCGGTTTGCCGGCGTTCTGCAGAGCAGGAGAGCACGGAGCCGAGCGCCCAGTATTCCTCATTGTTTAAGCCCCACCCCCACGTTCTGTATTGTACAGATTAGAATGCGGTGAGCTGCCCAGACAAAGTAAGTTATCAGACGTTTCCACATGGCTGAACGCGGCCCTATTAGGTTTCTGATCTACTGTAGGGGCCTTTGTACTCGGGATGCTTTCGGAGGCCTCGTGCTCCCGCACATGGCTCCTATTGTTTTACAGTGGTCGTTTTGCCATTAAGTAGGTCGCTTAATCTGGGTTGTTTGACCACCCCACCCACAATGGAAGTTCCTACATCCAGTCACATGGTCCGCCATGATGGTTTTACTGCCTGGTTCTCCGTGAAGTTAATGATCCATGGCCGCGAGACACTTCTGCTTTTTCCTCTGCACGTTTGGGAGCCTGGCCTTGACGTCGCTCTCATAGGCGTGAGCGCAGGCGCGCAGAAGTGGAAGTCGCTCAGGGTGTGTTCGCGAACGCAATCGCACGTCTCATCAGTGTGGAACTGCCTGCTCGAAGGGGAATTCCACCGCTGTTCCAAATTTCTGCTGAAGTACGCGGTTTCAGAACGGTTTGGTGTGACTCCGGAAGGCCAGAGCTGTACACAGTGGTGGTGAAGGTAACCAGACGTCCCCTCTAAAAGCTCCCTCACAGGAAGCTCCTACAGGAGGTGGTTCTGAATACGCTGCCTGATGTCTGAGACGCTGTTTATGATAGTGTGGAGAAGATCTCAGCCTTAAACTCCATTCATGGTGGAGGGATACATGCTGCAGGGCGCTGTGAGGTCAAATAGTCCCCCAAAGGAACTTAGTATTTCCAGGTTTTCCAGATTTCCATCATCAACATTCCATATAACACGTGTAGGTTCACTGGTGGTTCTAGATAGTATATAAAGTGTCTATATGTGTGCGTTCTAGATATGGAGAACCCTGGGGAAACCTTGGCAAGTCCACCTTTAACTCTAAATAAAGCTGGGCTTTCCCTTTGAAAGCCATGTGACGCATGTGGCTGCTTTAGAGGTTCAGTCCGTGTGTTTGCTCTCAGCACGTCCGTCGTACTTAGCATTGTTAACACGCTCTTAAGGTGGAACCTACACAAACCTAATCATCTCGTCGCCCCAGGCCCGCACAGTGAATACGACACCAATTAGACCTGACACCTAAATTACTGCCAGGTTTGGAACAGCCTTTGATGGCGTGTTTTTCTCTCACCATGTCTGCCGGTTTGATGGCATGCGTGTGACGTTACTCCAGCCAAAAGGAGGAAGCTCTGTAAATTCCTTTTGCCAGCTGTTTTAGTGAAGCTGACTGGTAGCCGCCCTGGATCGCAGGCTGTGGCGCAGTGTGGCGCAGTGTGGCGCAGCAGATGCTAAGCTATAAATGCTATCAGTCGCCACCTTAAAGCCTGTATTCTGTGCTATGTGGATTTAGCCATCCAGTTAGCACCATGAACGGGTTTACATCAGCTTCCTTTAGTTGTTAGCGACGTTAGCCTCACAGGTGCAGCATTCAAGCAGCAAACTTCAGGTTGCTTGATGACGTTTGAGGTACTAACTGTGCATGTTTCAGTTTGGTGTTTATATGTCTTTGTGTGGATTATTTTTTATATAGTCATGAATTTACACCAGACGGAACCTTTAATCACAGGTATGGCCATTTCATGTCACCCTAAAGCAGCTAGCTAGGCTAATTAGCTAGCTAATGTGCCGTTTAGCTTTTTGGCTGGAATAGACAGATATACTGGCCTACTCTGAACGTACACACGCGCCTACATGTACCCAGAGCCGTGTGGAGAACCCAACCCAGCTTTTATTTTTCTCTGTCGAGTGTTAATATGAGCAGGAACACTCGCTCTGTGGTTGTTAGCATAAGCGCTAACAGCGTTAGCTTCTCCTAGCTGGTCTCCTGATGTAGTGATGCTCTCTACAGAGTAATAACTCTACACATACGGATCAGAACATCATCATCCCGTCCTAGTTTACACTCTGGAGCTCTTACTGGAGTATCATAGTGCTGGTGGAGCTTCATCTCCCACTGGAGAGTAAAGGATTCACTAAACTGGGATTAGCTTCAGATGCTAACGTTAGCTAAACACAGAGGAGCCTCAGTGAGGCTAATACAGCAGCTCTACCTGCTTTAGGAAGCTGGAGAACATAGTAGTAAAGAGCGCTGTAGTTTGGGTCCGGTAGTTGATGTAAGTGTGGTTTTGGTGGGTTGTAGTTTGTTTGGTCTGATTTCCTGAGTGAGTGTGTGGTGAGGATGTTTGGTGTTGGTGTGGTGTAGTTTGGTTGGGTCTGATTTTCGGGGTGAGCAGTGGACACTGGCCTAACTCTCTCTCTGTGTCTCTCTCTCTCTCTGTGTCTCTCTCTCTCTCTCTGTGTCTCTCTCTCTCTCTCTCTCTCTCTCTCTCTCTCTTCTGTCTCTCTCTCTCTGTCTCTCTCTCTCTCTCTCTCTCTGTGTGTCTCTCTCTCTCTCTGTGTCTCTCTCTCTCTCTCTGTGTCTCTCTCTCTCTCTGTGTCTCTCTCTCTCTCTGTGTCTCTCTCTCTCTGTGTGTCTGTCTCTGTCTCTCTCTCTCTCTCTCTCTCTCTCTGTGTCTCTGTCTCTCTGTGTCTCTGTGTCTCTGTGTCTGTGTCTCTGTCTCTCTGTGTGTCTGTCTCTCTCTCTCTCTCTCTCTCTCTCTCTCTCTCTCTCTCTCTCTCTCTCTCTCTCTCTCTCTCTCTCTCTCTCTCTCTCTCTCTCTCTCTCTCTCTCTCTCTTAGCGTAGTGCAGATGCCTCTCAGTGCCTGGTAACAGTTTAAGAGGCCGGTCTGTGTTAGCGCTGCTAGTTTCCAGATGGATCTGAGCTCTGTGCCCTCGTTTTCTACAGACTGGGTTTTTTCCTCCCCCTGTTTTATTATGGCCGTGTTTGCAGAGCTCAAGGTGCAGCTCCGCTTCCTCCAGGTGCAGGTATGTGGGCCGCACGTGAATGTGGGGAGCTGGTAATTAAAAGGCATGCCCCCTATACACTCTCTCTCTCTCTCTCTCTCTCTCTCTCTCTCTCTCTCTCTCTCTCTCTCTCTCTCTCTCTCTCTGCGAATAGAGGAATAGAGAGAGAACAGGGAGTTCTCAGTCACTCCCTCTTTTGAGATGCACAGGCTTGCAGGGCTTTTGTGTTTATGGTAAGTGGATGGGGCAGCTGTGTGCTTATGAAACTGTGGCTGGGCACCACGTCCCCCCTTCAAACTCTCTCTCTCTCTCGTTCTCTCGTTCTCTCTTGTTCTCTCTCTCTCTCTCTCTCTCTCTCACACTCTTGTTCTCTCTCTCGCTCTCTCTCTCTCTCTCTCTCACTCTTGTTCTCTCTCTCTCTCTCTCTCACTCTTGTTCTCTCTCTCTCTCGCTCCTTTGCCCCCGGTATTGTGCAATCTAAACCAGATCAGTGTGGCACATCTGCCAGCGGCTGCGTTCACACACGGACACCCTCAGCGGACCCCCGTTTCTCGCCAGCTTGGCCCAGCGGCGCTGCTTGCTGGTTTCCGTGCTCGGGACAGCCTGTAACGTGTAGTCGGCTGTGTCTCGGCTCTGTAGGTGTTGCCCCTGAATTATGAATCCATTTGGCTTTGTTTCTTGAGTGACGTTCCCAGCTGACCTCCTCAAATGCCCCAGCCGTTGCCGCCCCCCTCCCTCCCCCCCTCTTTCCCCTTTGGTTTGGTTTGGCTCGCAGCACCTCGGGAGGCAGCAGCTCAGAGAGAAGGCCTATGACTAATTGATTTGCTGCAACCTCCAGGGCTCTGAAGGCCTCGCCATTAACGAGGCCCGTCTCTGGTTTACTGAGAGGGCTTCTCCAGACGGGTTTGTTTGTGTGCGGTTAGAGTCCGGACGCTGCACTGAAGATGATATACTCCCCGCTCTACACACATGGTGTTTAGCCTTGTAAACGCTCAGTAAGTAACGTTAGTGATCCTACAGTACACCTACACACCAGGGCTGCTGTCCAGTTGTCCGGCACTGGCTGTCCAGATTCTGAGATCCATTCCTAACTGATAATCCATCCCATGCAGCTTGACCATCCTCACACAGTTCCTGCAGATGGTGCGGTAGGGGTGGAGCTGGAGGGACACCAGGCCTTCTGGACGTGTGACAGCAAACCGTTCATCTCGGTGCTGACCTCGGTGCCTCCACACACGGGTTCGTTGGGCGTCTCCACCAAGACTAAAGCGGGACTCGTCACTGAAGATGACCCGCTGCCATTCTGAGTCCCTCCATGACAGTCTGGTACGACACCACTGCAGTCTTTGGTGACGGTGACGTGGTGTTAAGGACAGTCGTGGTAACGGTCTGTGTGGGTGTGGTCCTGCGTGGTGCAGCCGTCATCACTTGTGGTCTGTGAAGCGAATGAGGCTCCTGTCGTGCGGAATGATGAGCGGCGCTTCAGGCTGGGCCGTGATGACTAAGACCAAGAGGGAAGTGTAGCGCTGGGTGTGTTCAGCGCACTGTTGCAGCAGCTCTTCAGGCGCTCACCAAGCTGGGGAGGGGTTTCCAATCCACTCGTTGGGTTGTGCTCGTGAAGTCTATGCGTGCTGAGACGGCTGTTCCGCTGCTGTGATGAGAATTTCCCCGTGTTAGGCTTAACGCGGAGCAGAGAACCGAACGTCTCCGTGCCCTCCCCTGTGTGTAGTCGCTCAGTTCTCTGTTCTCGGTTAAATCTGACCCTCATTTCTGCGTGTAGCTCTGACTCTGTCCACGCCTTCCGCCACGCTCCATTACCTGCTGTGTTCTCACGGCACGGCACCGGCACGGTTATCTCCGTCAGCGATCGCTTCCTCCGACCTTGGCTGAAATCTGCTGAGAGTCAAGCGTTCCAAACCTTCTCAACCCCCTACAGCAGGAGCAGGCTCCGCTAGCATGGGAGTGGGGAGGTAGGGGGGCTAAAGCGATGGCTTCCTCCTGATCCGAGCAGCCAGGACGTTCTGCCCGGATCCCCGGTCGCTCGTCGCCTGTGGTCATTTCTGAGCTGGACCGGATGGTTAAGGAACGCATGGCACAAACGAGTCTGAAGTGCCTCCACCGCTCCGCCATCTCTAGTACCTGGGACCCAGGAGAAGCTGAAGACCTTGTGACGAGATCGGCTGTAAAAAGCTCTGTACAAATAAATGTTGACTCGACTCGGCTTTGTTGTGTCGCTGGCGGCGGTGCTGCTGGCGGTGCTGGCGTTCGTGCAGCCTCTTGTCACGCCTGGGCTTGACGGATATGGGTTCTGACATGGTTGTAGACAGACGTTTGGGCACCGCAGGTCCGGTTCCGTGTTTTATTGGTGTTGTAGATGTAAAAGCTCTTTGGCTGATGTTGGTGCACAGTTCCGCTGTTCTGTTGGCCTACCTGCACCTACATGCATGCCCTGCACCTGTGCTCGACTGCGTGTGGCAGGCAGTGAACCGGCTCCACAGCAGAGGAAGTCACACCGGTACCTGCAGCAGCTCACACTGAGATCAGGAGTTTGGTGTGAGGTGTAAACAGTGACCGAGAGCCTCGTGTAGGAACTTCCTGTGAGGGAGCTTTTAGAGGGGGACGCCTGGTTACCTTCACCACCACTGGGAGCAGCTCTGACTGTACCCTGACCCACTCTGAACGACACCCTAAGCCGTGTCTCTGACATGTGTGAAACCGAACGGAGCGGAGGGACCAAATGGGTCACAGGAGCGACAGTGCCTGAGTTATGTGACTCGGCAGCCTCGGAGGCAGAACCGGGGTTCGTTCCCGCCGCAGGACCGAATTCCTCGCCGTGGCGAAGGGCCCGTGTGCATTCTCTGCCGGCGCTCCTCTCTGCGGCTGTAACGGCGGAGGCTCGAGTCCCAGGGTTTGAGTGTCAGCTCGTTTAGTGCCGCAGGTTTCAGGTGCCGGGCAGCCACCGGGCGCCGGGCCAGGGACTGTCCTGCTCATTGTGCCGAGCCTTTCCAGCAGAGCGTGTCCTCTGTGAACCGCGGATATTTGGCCCCGCTGTGGTGTTGGGAAAGCTGGCCTGGTTTCCTCGAGCGTTTGTACAAAGCAGCAGCAACAACAACGGTCTTAAAACAGGCCTGGTGTTTCGGGACAGCCCGGGACAGACCGCGGGGCGGTAGGCGGTGAGGGCACTGGTAACAAGGAGAGGCTCTGATGTCAGTAGAACGTTTGTATGTGTTCTAGATATGGTGACCTCTGGGTTCCACCACCTCGCTGTAGAGCACGTCTCACACCAGGTTGTGTAAGACCTGCTGAATGTGAAGACCCTGGATGTCCACGTGTTGATCCGTGTTTGGAGGAAAGGGGCCGGCCGAGCAGGAGACGAGCTGTCAGGAGGCTGAAGCCGTGCCTGGGAAACAGCAGATGTGATCGAGAGCCTCAGCAGGCGCGCTTCTTCAGGCTGCTCCGCTGATTGCGGCGTCGCCGGAGAGAGCCTCTCTGAGATGGGAGATAGCTGCGTGTGGTTTTTGGGGGAAGCCGTTTGCTCAGCAGTTCTGGCTGGAGTTGCAGTGCAGTGAGCGCGGTGGACCAGTGTGATCTTCGTCCGACTGTGTTAACACCGTGAGCCTTACTGCTCCACTACGGTACCGGTGCCTAGACATGCATGTAGGTATAAGGGCTACCGGAGGCCGCTGCGCTGGTCAGCATGTCTGATCCTGGGACTGCTTAGTTACGGTTGGTGTACCGGACTCCCTGCTGGTTGTAGTTTCACACCTGGTAGACCTGAGTGTGAGAGATGGGTATACAGAGCCCACGCGTGTTTCAGTTCAGCTGCTTCTCCGGGAAAGCCTGTAAGTGAAATTGGTTCACGCCGTTTCGAGGCTGGTGGTGGTGCGGTATTGGTTGAACAGGAAAACATGGCTGAGTGGTGGCGTGAGGACGGCCGAGCAGCGGTGTAGGGTGAGGGCGACGGATCAGTGGTGTAGGGTGAGGGCGACGGATCAGCGGTGTAGGGTGAGGGCGATGGATCAGTGGTGTAGGGTGAGGGCGATGGATCAGTGGTGTAGGGTGAGGGCGATGGATCAGTGGTGTAGGGTGAGGGCGATGGATCAGTGGTGTAGGGTGAGGGCGATGGATCAGTGGTGTAGGGTGAGGGCGATGGATCAGTGGTGTAGGGTGAGGGCGATGGATCAGTGGTGTAGGGTGAGGGCGATGGATCAGCGGTGTAGGGTGAGGGCGATGGATCAGTGGTGTAGGGTGAGGGCGATGGATCAGCGGTGTAGGGTGAGGGCGATGGATCAGCGGTGTAGGGTGAGGGCGATGGATCAGCGGTGTAGGGTGAGGGCGATGGATCAGCGGTGTAGGGTGAGGGTGTAGGGTGAGGGCGATGGATCAGCGGTGTAGGGTGAGAACTATAGTGGTAGCATGAAGTGAGGAAGATGGTGCGTTGGCATAGGGTGAGGACAGTGTGGCAGCAGTGTGGGTTGAGGACAGTGTTGTTGTGGCGTGGGTTGAGGACAGTGGAGCGACAGCGAGGTCAGGGTTGCGGCGCCGTGGGGTGAGGACGATGGAGCAGCGGGGTCGGCTAACGATGGAGGAGAGATGGTGGAGCGGTTGGACTGTGTGACAGATGTATGACTCGGCCATATCACTGAAGATCTAGTCCCTGCCGCCGCAGTGGAACCGGAAGGCTCTAAGAGCCTGCTGAGGACCGCGGCCGTCCGGTCGCACCTGAGGTCTGATCACTGATCTGTATCGCCCAGCCCTGATCCGATCCCTGATCCGATCCCTGATCCGATCCCTGATGGTCGATTCCCGTGCTCTGACGTTCATGTAGCTTCGGAGGCATGTGGTCATGTTCTAGATACACGTGCAGGAGAGGCTTTTTGAGTTTCCCAGGTCTGGGACATGTTGGTCCTGGAGTTTCCAGTTGTGGCCGTAGCCCCTCTCTGGTGCGGTGCGGTGCGGTGCAGACGGTCGGCATGTCGAGGAAAATCCTGCTGTGTTTACTCAGCGACCTCATTCCTGCATGAGAAAGTCCGTCTCCTGCCAAAGCCCTGCCAGGCTGAGCCAGCTCGTTTTTCACAGCGCACACCAACACGTTTCCATACCCCGCCCGCAGCCTCCGCCTCCTCCTGCTCCTCCTCCTCCTCCTCCCAGGGGTTTCCAAAACACGGCTCTTGTAATTCTCTGGATGTTTGTGAATGTCAACACTCCACTCGCTCCGCTCCGCGCCGAGGCTGTAACCGCGCTGGGGAGTGACGTTTTCAACAGTGCCTGATTGTGCTCTGGTGTTCGCGTAGACTAACGGCGTTCCAGAACAGCTGATGGAGGTCAGCATTAAAGGTTCAGTCTGAGGAGCTGGTTCAGCATCTTCTGCCTCTCCTCCATCCAGATAACCCCAAACACATTCAGTGGTGCTGAGGTTCTAGACTCTGGGGTGGTCAGTCCATTGTTCTGAGAACACCAGCAGCTCCTTTGTTGGATGTGTGGATCTCCTGTTCTCAGTGAGGAGCTTCTTGAGCAGCTACACCTCCTTTCAGACCTCCATAGTGTGGAGGTGTCTTCTCACGTTGGGGGACGGATGGACGGGAACACCTGTGGAGGTTCTCAGATCTGGAGCGGGAGTGGAGCCTGATGTTCTCCTCTCTCTCTCGGAGATGAAAGCGTTTAGTGTTGCTGGGTCTACCAGGTGTTCCAGGTGGTTGTTAGGGGTCCTGTTTTTTGAATTCGTCTCCTTTCGGCTTTCCCCGTCCTTGTGAGAGCGGATCATCGGGACTTCCTGAGGCGGTGGTCCTGTTTTGATGAGTGAAAGGCTTTTAGGTGTGCTCGAACAAAGAGGGATACATGCTCCTGGCTGCGGGCGAGCCATCTGCTGCTGCTAAGCCTTTATTTTAAAACTGTGTTTAAAAACCTTCATTGTCAGGATGTGCTTACGGGCCACGTTGGGAGAGTCTGCTTTGAGCTCTCTTAGTCCGTTAAAGAGCACTTTGTCTTTCTCAGTTTCAGCTCTAATCTTCGCTCCGTTAACTCTTTCTTCACCGCTGAGCAGATTCTAATAGATTACACAGCATACGATACCTGATCCTGGATATCTAGTACCCATACTAACTCTATCTTACCTGAAAATGTAAACTCACCGTCCAAAGAACAGCTGCACCCAGGAGGAGGTGTGGGAGTGCAGGTGTGTGGGGTAGGAAGATAAAGGGTACCAGGATCAATAACTGGTGATAAATTTAGACTGATATGATCAATATTTATTGAGCTACACATACAGAAGTCTGTCTCTCAGTATGGCGTCGGGCCGCCGCGTTCGCTAACCCAACACGCCAGACGTCTCGGTATGGAGCTGTAGAGGTTCCTGATGGAGTCCTGTGATAATCCATCCCATGCAGCTGGAACATCCTCACACAGTTCCTGCAGATGGTGCGGTAGGGGTGGAGGTGGAGGGACACCAGGTCTTCTGGACGTGTGACTACAAACCGTCCATCTCGGTGCTGATCACGGTGCCTCCACACACGGATTCGTTGGGCGTCTCCACCAAGACTAAAGCGGGACTCGTCACTGAAGATGACCCGCTGCCATTCTGAGTCACTCCATGACAGTCTGGTACGACACCACTGCAGTCTTTGGTGACGGTGACGTGGTGTTAAGGACAGTCGTGGTAACGGTCTGTGTGCATGTAGTCCTGCGTGGTGCAGCCGTCTGCCGATGGTGCTGCACTAACAGGAGGACCCGTAGTGTGCTCTCGGGAGCTTTTAGAGGTGGATGTCTGGTTCCATTCACCACCACTGTGAATAGTTTTGACTTTATCTAGAACAGTGTTTCACAGGGAACCACTCTGAATGGCTGTGTTTACTCTCTGCGTGTTTAGTCATGTAGGGTTCCGCGTTAAGGTAACGGGTAATTGAGTTTTTGGGTTTATGCTCTTGGCTGTAGATTTCATTAGCCGGCGCTCTCTGAACTGAACAAGGCTGCGTTTCAGGTCCTGGCCCTTTCTTGTTTACCGCAGAGGTCAGAGGTCAGCCTGGTTTGGTGGTCCTCACGAGGGAACTATCAGTGATGTATACGCGCCCTCCGGCAGGTCTGGAATGTTCCTGGTTCTCCATGACTGGAGGGAGAATGTGATTTCTTCTTTGATCAAAACGAAACTTCTAAAGCAGGCCTCCATGGTCACGTCCAAGCCGCCCCAGCGATGAAGAGAATACCACCACCACCACCCCTTCCCGCATGGCAGTGGCGTTAGTGAATCTGATTGTACGCTGTGCTCAGGCTCTAAAAGGTTCTCTGAGGCGGAAAGGAAAACACCCTGACAGATGTTAGGACCAAAGTGCTGATATGTGAGCTCCTCTCGTCGCTCCCGGTAAACTAAACACAGGGCTCAGAGTCGCCTGTTGACAGCTGTGGTAAGTGGCGGTAATGAGAATCCATATGGCAGGTTATCTCTCTGATCTCTCAGTGTTGGTGATAACCAGAGGCGAAGTGGAAACTGCTGTTCTGGTGTTTTGCCAGGTTAGGTTTTTATTGATGGCCCAGATCAGATCCAGGTGAACCAGGAAGTGTTTCTGCTCTTCGACCGGGAGCTGATAGTGATCGAGGGGCGGGGGCGGGACTGCTTGGTTCCAAGAAAACAGCTTTATGCACCGCACAGAGATACGGCAGGGTGTAGCCACACAAATGTTGGCACACAGACTGCATTCCTGGTGAAGGTGGATGAAGGGGAAGCTGTGTTATGGATCTTAAGTCTACAGTCGTCCAAGATTCCCTGGCTCTGAACGGTGTAGTATGTTGCGGATCGTCTGGCTACATTTAGCCCAAAAATAAGAGAATATCCCGAACTGAACACCTACCCCACAGGCGAGTGTTGGAATGCTTGTCTCCAGCTTTTTCCATTGAGGCTGACTTCGTCCATGAGAGTTCCGGGTCTGGTCAGAATATCAGCCTTAGTCCGATTAACGCGGTCACGGTGCTGAACTCTGTGACGCTGTTGTTTTTGCTTCTGGGGTGAAATATAGTTTTCCAGTTTGCTGTTTATGTGGAGGCACATGTTAGTTAAGTGTCGGAGGTGCACTGCAGGTGGGGGTTAGCGGGTGCACTAGCCCTGGTAGTGGACCGCTATGCTAGCCCAACGTCTTAGCAAAATCATCATTAGTCCGAGAGCCCGGCGGTTCCCTCGGGAACAGTCTAGACTAACGTTAACCCGGACTGTAGTAGCTGCACAGCAGCAGGCGAGTAAGCACCATGCTAATTGGTGGACGAATGGTCTTCCGTGATTCGTTAGCTACGGTGCCCTCATGACTTCTGTAGTTTCAGCACCGGTGCTAACCTCGGACACCAAACACGTCTCGGCTTATCGACCGCGCTTAAGGAATTCCTCATACAGAGGTTTGGTTTGAAGGGACTCATCGTAGGGAAACCTACAGCTTTGGATGTTCTTCACAGTGGTGGTGATGGGAACCAGGGTTCTCCATGTCTAGAACACACAGCCATTTTTATTAGCTATCTAGAACCACCAGTGAACCTACACATGTCTTCTGAGTGTGTATGGAATGTTGATGATGAAAATCTGGAAAACCTGGAAGTACTAAGTTCCTTTGGGGGACTATTTGACCTCACAGCGCCCTGCAGCATGTATCCCTCCACCATGAATGGAGTTTAAGGCTGAGATCTTCTCCACACTATCATAAACAGCGTCTCAGACATCAGGCAGCGTATTCAGAACCTCCTCATGTAGGAACTTCCTGTGAGGGAGCTTTTAGAGGGGGACGTCTGGTTACCTTCACCACCACACATTGGTTTCGTTCCAGGCGCTCGGCCTGCAGCTCGGTGGACCTCGTTACGTCTGAGCAGCTATTTTAATTCCCGCTTATGTGGAAACCATCGGACCGTTCGGTCTGTACTTTGGTGGCTACTCAGAAGGGATGATTGACGGCCCTGGAAAGCAGCGAGTGAAACAAGTGATTGTTAGGAGGGCCGTGGACGTACATGTGGCTCCAATCAGCTGGTTTACGGCGCGAGGCGTGCCACTTACAGCTAAAGGAAGGGCTGTATGTTTTGATAACCGCAAGGTCGCTGCTATTCTCAGCCCGTCTCGAGGAGAGGATTGCATGACTTGGCTCTAACCTCTGGACACCAGTTGGGTTTAAAGGGCCTTCTGCAATAAGGAGGGATTACGCAAGGGAGCTCGGGCTCTTTGTCCGGACTGTCCCTTCGCTATTCCCAGGAAAGGAATGAGTTATGGCTCTCCTGTGGTCCCAGAAACCTCAGGGTGGCGTTCAGGCCCGCTGTGTGTCGAGGTTTATGAACGTAGGGCTTAAGGAGATGTGGGAAGACGGAGTGCTAACAGGTTAACAAGCGCCAGTCTAGCAGAACTCCTGCACTGCGTTAGTCAGTCAGTCGTGGTCTCCTGTTCTGATGAATGGGATTCCAGCGCTGTCCAGTATGTCTGCCCGGTCCTGTTAGGTTCTCGTGTAGAGCAGTCTGGCCAGTAAGACGGACTTGGACTGGAGGATGCTTGCCAGATGTGCACCTATTCATCATTCCACGGAGCAAGCAGAATCCCGAACTGCAGACGTTACGCTGGACTCGGATGTTAGGATGGGACGGCTGTACGTCAGCCTGATTGAAAGCGTTCTGGGTTGAGTATCTCAGTCTGGTATGAAGATAAATCACCAGTCAGAAAGGGAACGAGCTGTCAGGAGAAATTATGGGGTTCATAAACGCAGCTGTATGGAGAACAGCACCGACCAGCATAGGGATGCTCCGATCCAGCTTTCCCAGTTCTGATGTCAGCACCGATACTGAAGCCGATATGGATCTGATCCCATTTTTGAATGAATAACCTGTGTACTTCACTATAAGCCTGTATAAGACATACGGTCTATATAGTCCATATAGGACATATACGGTCTATGTAGTCCCTATAGGACATATACGGTCTATGTAGTCCCTATAGGACATATGCGGCCTATGTAGTCCCTATAGGACATATGCGGCCTATGTAGTCCCTATAGGACATATGCGGCCTATGTAGTCCCTATAGGACATATGCGGCCTATGTAGTCCCTATAGGACATATGCGGCCTATGTAGTCCATATAGGACATATACGGCCTATATAGTCCCTATAGGACATATGCGGCCTATGTAGTCCATATAGGACATATACAGTATATATAGTCCATATAGGACATATACGGTCTATGTAGTCCCTATAGGACATATGCGGCCTATGTAGTCCATATAGGACATATACGGCCTATGTAGTCCATATAGGACATATACGGTCTATGTAGTCCCTATAGGACATATACGGTCTATGTAGTCCCTATAGGACATATGCGGCCTATGTAGTCCCTATAGGACATATACGGCCTATGTAGTCCCTATAGGACATATACGGCCTATGTAGTCCATATAGGACATATGCGGCCTATGTAGTCCCTATAGGACATATGCGGCCTATGTAGTCCCTATAGGACATATACGGCCTATGTAGTCCATATAGGACATATACGGTCTATGTAGTCCCTATAGGACATATACAGTATATATAGTCCATATAGGACATATGCGGCCTATGTAGTCCATATAGGACATATACAGTATATATAGTCCATATAGGACATATACGGTCTATGTAGTCCCTATAGGACATATGCGGCCTATGTAGTCCATATAGGACATATACAGTGTATATATAGTCCATATAGGACATATACGGTCTATGTAGTCCCTATAGGATATATGCGGCCTATGTAGTCCATATAGGACATATACAGTATATATAGTCCCTATAGGACATATACGGCCTATGTAGTCCCTATAGGACATATGCGGCCTATGTAGTCCCTATAGGACATATGCGGCCTATGTAGTCCCTATAGGACATATGCGGTCTATGTAGTCCCTATAAGACATATACGGTCTATGTAGTCCCTATAGGACATATGCATCCTATGTAGTCCCTATAGGACATATACGGCCTATGTAGTCCCTATAGGACATATACGGTCTATGTAGTCCCTATAGGACATATGCCGCCTATGTAGTCCATATAGGACATATACAGTATATATAGTCCATATAGGACATATGCGGCCTATGTAGTCCATATAGGACATATACAGTATATATAGTCCATATAGGACATATACGGTCTATGTAGTCCATATAGGACATATGCGGCCTATGTAGTCCATATAGGACATATACAGTATATATAGTCCATATAGGACATATACGGTCTATGTAGTCCATATAGGACATATACGGTCTATGTAGTCCCTATAGGACATATGCCGCCTATGTAGTCCATATAGGACATATACAGTATATATAGTCCATATAGGACATATGCGGCCTATGTAGTCCATATAGGACATATACAGTATATATAGTCCATATAGGACATATGCGGCCTATGTAGTCCATATAGGACATATACAGTATATATAGTCCATATAGGACATATACGGTCTATGTAGTCCATATAGGACATATGCGGTCTATGTAGTACGTCAAGCCTGTATAGGATATATGGTCTGTTTTTCCCTATAGGATATATGTGACCTATGTACTCCATACAGCCCGTATAGGACATGCAGGCCTTCCCATCAGTACCCTCCATCCAGCCCACAGAGTCCACACAGCTCATATACGGGAACTAAGCTTCGTTTTAAACTCATTAAACTCATTTACATATATCTATCTCTTCAGCCTATAGCCATTTAGCCCCGCCCACTCATTTTAAATGATCCCAGACAAACTCAAGGAGGACAAATAACAGTGAAGTCGTTCAGTAGGACTTGTGTGTTCGGGGAGTAGCGTCGGGGAGCTTGGCCGGCCCGGCCTCTGGTCTGCCGCGGGTATTGTTGTTTTATGGCGGTGTGGGAGGCGAACGCTGACCCATGTCTTTCTTTCTGTGTCCGCAGGGTCAGGAGGGCGACCGGAGAACATTCCAGAAGTAACGGGGGGTCTGGAGTGGACGGGAGCGCCTAGTTCGGATCAGCCAGTGCCTTATGAAGATGGACCCGACTAGATCTTCCATGTGCTGGAATGGGCTGTGGCAAAGATGTGTGTTGCCATGGTGATTATCCACACTAAAACACTGGAAAAGAAGGGTGTGGATGATGTAACGTCCAAAGAGTCAACCTTGGAGCTGGTAAGACCGGCTTCAGCCGCTTTATTGCTAATCGATTGTTTACGAAATGAGACAATGGCCTGTCTGCCGACGTCCTCGTTACGCGGAATCCAGCTTCCTGTCAGCGCGGGCTCTATGAACCAGGGCCTTTTCCCGGAATGAGTAGATATGATTACAGAGGGTTCCTTTCCAGTTTACAGAACGTAGCTAATGGGGTTTACTTTTCCACGGGTCCGGCTAGCTGGGAAACTGCCGGCATTGTTGTCCCTAATCACAGGAAGTGAGGTCATCGGTATAAATACGGTCACGGGATCGACCGACAGAGTGAATTTGTTGGAATCTGATGTAACAGTGTAAAGTGGTGGGTACTTGAGTTTAAATGAGGAAATCTAAATATAAATGTTAGTAATTTTAATAGTAAAATAAATTCTGGACTGAAATTGAGATTTAAAGTTTGTAAGAAGAGAAATGTAAAAATTTCTGTAAATTAGAATTTCAGCGTCACTTTCCTGAAAGCTGCCGTCACCAGCCCTGAATATGGATGTAGATTTATGCCTTTAGGAATTCAACTGCAAAAATCTGAATTTGAATGTTATTTTAAATCTTAAAGTAAATTCTGGAATGAAATTGAATTTTAGGGTTTGTAAGAAGAGAAATGTCAAATCTGAAACTAAATATTACGCTTGAACAAAACCCACTCTTTTTTTAAAAAAAAGTTACCGATATTTTTTTATTAATTTACTGTTTCAGTGTGAATATGCCCAGAATATGGATTTAGATTTATTCCCTGAGGCATTCACCTGCAGACATCTAAATTTAAATATTATTTTCAACCCAAAAATAAACTTTTAAACTTTAAAAAGGAAATAGTTTCAGTTGACGATGCTCAACTGAATATCTGAAGTTGAATTTCAAACCTGCAGTTTAAATGCTAAATTCTAATTTGAAAGTAAAGTAAATTTTAAGGTTTGCAAGAGCACAATTTCAAATCTTAAACTGAATTTTAACTGATGCAGTTAAACGCGGTTCAGATTTGTTTTCAATTTCAGTTTGTCATTTTCTAAAAATGTGTTTTTGTCTGCAAAACGTGCAGAGTATACGCCTGGGGGTTCATGCGGTTTGATTTGTGAAAGTTCGTGTTTAAGGTGGTCCCAGTGCTCACCTGCTCTCGTGTTTAGTTCTCTGAATCCGTTTATATAAATCTGTAAAAGTGTGATTTTAAAAAATTGTGTGTGAAATTAAATTTGAGGTTTGAAATTACACCGTTCAGATGTTTGCGTTCCTAACGGCATCACTCTCCATACAATAGATGGACCGTCGTAAGAGAGCCTTATCCCTGCTTCATTCATTACCTCAGAGTCCAGGGGCTAGCGGGCAGGGCCGGTCCGGTCCGGGCCGTGGCAGTGTGACTGCTGAAACGGTGCAAGCTCCCCTGCCCGGTAACCTCCGAGAGACCCCGGTAACTCCGGGCCTCGGTGTGGGACCCGAGGAGCGCCTGGTTAACTATCGCCTGCTTGCGCTGCACCAGTTTCCACCCGGCTGACAGATGACTGCGGTTAGCGTGACCCCGTCATTGTTCGCGGTGCGCGTGTTGGAACAGGGGTGGGTGGGTTTTGGGGGTTTCCTGTCTCGTTTGTAAACGAGCTGATCGCCAGAGCAGAGGGGCTTGCTTGATGTCCTCGCTCCGGGTGGATGCTGGTGTCCTGTCTGCAGATGCCGCCTCCTCTGACATGCCTGTCTCTTTCCACAGCGCCAGCCGTCTACCATGAGCCAGGGAACGACCCTCTTCTCCTGCGGAGTCATGGGTAAGACAGAGCGCCTACTTTTTTGTTTTCGTGGAAAACGTGCGCGCTTATCTCCTCGCAAAGTTCTCGCGTTGCTGCGCCTTCGCCAAACCACATACTCCAGCACCTCACCCGTAAATGCCCCCAGCTAGCGGCCTGGCACTGACGGTGACTTTGGGGCTTCGTAGGTCACCTGACGGAGCTGATGGATGCTGCTACAGACCTGTGAAAGTGCTGGATCGGTTACAGCACGGTGTGTGGAGGTCACAGGTTGTTTGTTGTGTGTGTGTGTGTGTGTGTGTGTGTGTGTGCAGCTGTTGGTTTGGGTCTGTCAGCCCCAGTTCACCTCCCAGTTCAACACCTGGTCTGCACTCCACACCTGATGGCATTTAGCTTTAGCGATGCAGTGCCACAGATTCCATTTTTAGCGAGGGCACCTGAGGTAGAGCCTTATTTGGTGCAGCCCTGATGTAATAAAGTGCTTTACGTTTTGTTAGCGTAGCTGCTATATCGCTGTAATTTCATGGTGTTAGCCTAGCTTTGGTCTGTTCATCTCACTTATGTTAGCCTATCTGACTGAAAGGTTTAGCCTAGCTGCTACTGTGGCTATGGTACCTTAATTAGCATGGGTAGTGCCTGTTTTCTAGCGTCTCCTCCCTGTAAGGCCTCAGGTACCTTGTCAGACTGTGTTGGTAATTTCTTGCTGTAGTGTTGTTAGCTTAGCTGCTGCTGCCTGATAGCCTCTGTGGCTAGTGTTGGTCGGCAATCCGTTTACCTAGCCTTACTTATGTTAGCCTATCCTACTGAAAGGCTTTTGTTTAGCCAAGTTGCTACTGTTCCATGGGCATCTTTAATTAGCATTAGTCTGTAATTGTACTGCCCATGTTTTGTTAGCCTAGCCTCCACTGCCTGTAGGGCCTCAGATACCTGTCAGATTACGTTTGTAATTTCTTGCCGTGGTTTTGTTAGACTGACAGCCCTCAGTCTCTTTGGTTAGTGCTGGTTTGTCATCTTTTGACCTTACTTGTTAGCCTAGCTACCTTAAAGGCATTAGTTTAGCCTACTGTGTGCAACCCCTCAGGCACCTTCATTAGAGAGTGTTCGTTAGCCTAGCTTCCACTGCCTGTAAGGCCTCGGGCACCTTGTCAGAACGTGTTGGTAATTTCTTGCCATAGTTTTACCAGCTTGGGTGTTGCTTGTCTGCAAGGGCACCATATTTAGCATCTGTCTGTAATGTTTGTGCCTGGGTTTTGTTAGCCTAGCTGCTAACCTTCTTCTGAAGTGCCCTGATTAGCTCTGTTTACTGCTTCTGCAGCGGGTTATTCCAAGACGCTTCTGTGCCCGTGGTCTTTATAATGTTCCCGTTTCTAATAGAAAGAACTGTTGTATGTAGCATCGAAATGATGGACTTTGTTTTGGTTTAGCTAGCTATGCTAACTAGAACCCATTGCTAATAGTGGTCATATTTCAAACAAGTTAGCTCTTATTAGCTGCTAGCACCAGCTGGCTAACATAGGGCAGCAGTCTGTGAGACATGTATACCACACCAGCGATCGCCTGTAGCATTATAAAAGGAGAGCGTTTTATATATATATATATATATATATATATATATATATATATATATATATATATATATATATATAACAAATATATTTTTTCCTTTGAAATTCTACCGTAGGCTAGTAGATGCAGCATTAGCAGTATTAACGACAAAGAAGTAGCAGACATTAGCTAGCTTAGCTTAGGTTAGCTTTGTTAGCAATCTGCCTCACGATATGCGTCTTCATTACAAATTGGGCTACAGGTTTTGATTTCATCCATGTTTAACCGCTCACTGGAACTCCTAGCTCGTAGCTTAGCTTCGTGGTTCTGCTGTGATGTTCTGGTTTCCTGTTCTCGGACAGAGGTTTGTGGTGTAGGGAAGTCAGGTCGTGTCTCTCACATACTGTACAGCTAACGTAGCTGATGGTGCTAAGCTGATACAGTTTATTGTCTATAGCATCAGATTTTTAAAGACGTGTGTACAAAACCGTATAACAGTTTAGGCTAGTCGTTGCTGTTAGCAAGTGTCTGACTAGCTAAATATCACTTTTAGCTAACATAGCCAGCTAAATATAAACACAGTCGAGTTCAGACTGTAACAGTATAAAAGTCTTAAAGACAAAATATTAGGCCACCGAAATCTTTGGCGTGTTACAGTAAGGCAGATTATAAACTGTGGTTGTTCTCTATAAACTAGTTTAGCCAGTTAGCTTAGCTAACATGGAACCAGTACCAAAATATATAGAGGTCAATGGCTGTTTAAATCAGATTTGAAATCCAGAGCCACAGCTGTCCAGCCCTGGGCTCGGAGCCCTGGTTAGCATTAGCCTGGAGGTTTGTTGCCCATGAGGCCTAAAAGCCCTCAGGGACCCTACTTCGCGTATCTGCTGCCTACAGGGCGACGGGCGCCGTCATGCTATCTGTCTAAAAGCGGAATGTCTTCACAGGATCAGGACATTGAAAGCAGAGGTGGGACAATAACGTCCCTAGTCCTCGGCTTGAATAAACAAACAGGAGTCTGAGTCCCAAAATGAGATCAATAGGGTTTTGTGCTAGCGTTAGCCTGGCACACGATTGCCGTTGCTGGCACATAACGGCGATGCCCACGACGGTGTGCGCTGGTGAGGCTGCCTTTTGTTTGCCCCCGTGCCCTGTGACAGGAGAATTTCTGTTGTTGACTCCGGAAAAATCCCCCATGTCCCGAGTGGAGCTGCTGCCGGCATCGAGGTCAAGCACGCGGTGGTCTCCGGCCGTTTGTAGACGCAGGCCGTGTTGGGGGTGGCCGGAGCAAAGAGCTGACGATGGACCCGTCCACCTGACGTCAGCTTGGACGGAGGCAGCGTGGGGCGGTGGCGCGTTGAGACAGCTGTTCTCTGTTTCAGAGAGGTTCTGTACAGGGGTGGTGATGGGAACCAGGGTTCTGCATGTCTAGAACACACATATAGACGCGCTATTGACTATCTAGACCACCAGGGAACCTCTGGGAGACTTTATTATCCATGCTCTTGATGGGAAATGGCGGTGAATCTGGGGAAATGGCTGGTTGGAGCTGTTTTGCCAAGCTCGTTATTAAACAGCGCTGGACTGACCCCGTACCACTGGCACCTAAACGCCCATACCTGTGACCAGAAGGCCGAGTGCGGGCAGACCTGAACACCTCAGGGTCTAATCACCTGCGGCTGTGTAGCTCCTACAGTCTGACTTAGTCCGGTTTGGCACTGAGGAGCGGAAGGAACCTCCGGACTGGTAACTGTGACTGCGTCTCCACTAGCCCCCAGACTGTGGTCACCGTCGTTGGTCAGCTGCATTACTCAGCTTTGTGGTCTTGCTGCTAAGCTAAACCAGAAACACGGAAGGTCTCTGCTGCTGACCGTGTGAACGACGGTGATATATTTACTACATGCTCAGAGCTGCAGCACGCGCGAGCGAGACACACGTACGAGACTACTGACTTGAGAAATCCGGATGTGAAACCACGCTCGGCTCCGTTTGTACAGCCAGGGAAGCTCACACGTACGCACCGCAGGGTTATCTACACGCTGGTCTACACTGCAACGATCCGTTAAGCACCGGTCATACTACCGACTCTACCGGCTAATACTGAACATATACAGTCCATACAGCACTCAATACCAGAACAGCGGCACCCAGGAGTCCGCACACAGGACTGAAACCGGCTGTGTGGGTTTGACATGGTGGACATACTAATGATTCCAGATTTAAGCCAGGACGGGTCTTATCTGTACCTGACTGACCCAACACCACCCCTACAGACCTCCAGAGAGCAGTGGGGTCCTCCATGAGTCCTCCTGTTAGTGCAGCACCATCGGCAGACGGCTGCACCACGCAGGACTACCTGCACACAGACCGTTACCACGACTGTCCTTAACACCACGTCACCGTCACCAAACACTGCAGTGGTGTCGTACCAGACTGTCATGGAGTGACTCAGAATGGCAGCGGGTCATCTTCAGTGACGAGTCCCGCTTTAGTCTTGGTGGAGACGCCCAACGAACCCGTGTGTGGAGGCACCGTGGTCAGCACCGAGATGAATGGTTTGTGGTCACACGTACAGAAGACCTGGCGTCCCTCCACCTCCACCCCTACCGCACCATCTGCAGGAACTGTGTGAGGATGTTCAAGCTGCATGGGATGGATTATCACAGGACTCCATTAGGAACCTCTACAGCTCCATACCGAGACGTCTGGCGTGTTGGGTTAGCGAACACGGCGGCCCGACGCCATACTGAGAGACAGACTTCTGTATATTTTGTGTAGCTCAGTGAATATTGATCATATCAGTCTAAACTTATCATCAGTTATTGATCCTGGTACCTTTATCCTCCTTCCCAGGACTTATAGGTTAGCTAGGTACCGATAGATTTATGGATCAGGTATCCGTATTGGCAGGTAAAGGTGGCGTTGGTGCATCCACCTTCTGGTTTCTATCACTTCCGTAACTTTGAATTAGGGATCTGTTCCTAATCTGTTCATCATCCCTGCACAACCGCACCTGAAGGCCTTTTATTATTCGTGGCAGGCCGTGCGGAATGGTGGGGTTGTTATGGATGGAGCTGTGGAGGTTAGGTGGCTGATAGCTGAATGTTCAGTCCAGAGTTCAAGGGGTTAAAGCAGCGGCCCTGGGCTTCTTGGCGTTGAACCCTGACCCAGATAACAACGTGTCCTCCGACAGTCATCGCAATACAGAAAGCAGATGTGTGCTTTGGTCGTCTCCGCCACCGAGCTGTTGGTCGGAGAAGACCGGGCGGAGTTACGGCTGGGAATCTGGAGAGGCTTCGTTTTTCACGCCTGCTGGTGGATCCACGTTTCTCAGGTGCAGCTGGCGCGACCCAAATACTGCGAATGTGTCGGGTTGTGCTGCTCGGCGAGTGGTTGAGCGGAGGAAGGCCCGCATGCCTGGACTCCTACAGATGTAGAGTGTGTGTATGTGACGAGCCCACCCCGCCGGCCGTGGCACCCTGCCAGCCGTGGCACCCTGCCACTAATCAGCCGCTGCTATTCCTGGCTCTTTGTTTTGAAGGCCTCGGTTTCACCGGACCGTCTGAGGCGGCTGGCTGAGGACTCTTCCTTCCGTCTCCGCTGCCTTTCCGTTGCTCGTGTAGGCTGCTGTGATATCAGCACGCGCAGTCTGGCTGCACACGCTGGAACCGTCACGCCGTTTCGGTTGCTTGAAACCTACATGAAACTAAATTGCGCCGGAGTTGCGTGATGTAAAACATCCTGGAAACCAAAACGTTCCTGTATCTGTTGATCAGCTCTGCTCGTTGGCTTGGAGGAATCTTGGCCTGCTCCTCCGTGCAGCGCTGCCTGAACTCCGTGGTGTTGGAGGGCTCTCGGAGACGCCGGTCCAGCGTGTCCCCCGGACTGAGCTCTGGACTTCAGCTCAGCTGTTTGTTCTTTGAAGGCCACGCGGTGTTTGTAGGGTCGTTGTCCGCTTTCTGTTGAGCTCACAGATGGATTCTCCGTGTGTCCTGATATAATTCGGATCCATAGCTCCATCAGGTGATGGTGTGCTGGTCTGGTGCATGTAAAATAGGGGATTTGCATGTCTGTGTGAAAACCATGGCATGCCTGAGGTTCATCCTACGCAGCAAACCGGGTAATTACAGCACAAGCCAGAACACATACCCAAACCTACTGCACACTGCAACCAGCGGAGTGGGTCGGCTATACCGCTCTGTCTCTTATAATCCAGTATGAATCTGCAGCGTGTGTAGTGTTTACAGTCTGACGGTAATAACTGTGGAGGGATTATAATCCAGTATGAATCTGCAGCGTGTGTAGTGTTTACAGTCTGACGGTAATAACTGTGGAGGGATTATAATCCAGTATGAATCTGGCAGACGTCCCGTGTAGTGTTATACGGTTGCTGACGGTAATAACATGTGGAGGGGATTATAACTCGCGGTATGAATCTGCAGCAGTTTGTTGTAAGTGTTTTACGCGGTCTGAGACGGTTAATAACTTGTGGTAGGCAATTATAATCCAGTATGAAGTCTGACTAGGAGGTGTGGTGTCATCACTACTGTGTTACAGTCTGCGGATAATAATGTGCCTGCAGGAATTATAAATCAAGTCCTCTTATATGAATCTGCAGCGTGTGTGCAGTGCTTTACGGTCTGACTATCTGGTAATAACTGTAGAGTGAAGATAATCCACCTGTGAATACTGCAGCATCTGTACTGTTTGATTACGGTCTGACGGTATAACTGTGTGGAGTGATTATAATCCAGTATGAATCTGCAGCGGTGTAGCGTTTACAGTCTGACGGTATAACTGTGTTTACCGGGATTATAATCCAGTATGAATCTGCAGCGTGTGTAGTGTATTACAGTCTGACGGTAATAACTGTGGCGGGGATTATAATCGGTATGAATCTGCAGCGTGTGTGTAGTGTTTACAGTCAGAGCTGACGGTAATAAACTGTGGAGGGATTATAATCCGGTATGAATCTGCAGCGTGTGTAGTGTTTACAGTCTGACGGTAATAACTGTGGAGGGATTATAATCCGGTATGAATCTGCAGCGTGTGTAGAGTTTACAGTCTGACGGTAATAACTGTGGAGGGATTATAATCCAGTATGAATCTGCAGCGTGTGTAGTGTTTACAGTCTGACGGTAATAACTGTGGAGGGATTATAATCCGGTATGAATCTGCAGCGTGTACTAACATGTGTTTTTACGGTCTGACGGTAATAACTGTGACTGGTGGACTGCGGGGGATTATAATCCAGTATGAATCTGAATGCAGTGTTGCAGTCTGACGGAATAACTGTCAACCGGGATTATAATACACCCAGTGTGTAGATCTGCAGCGTGTGTATGTAGTCTGACGGTAATAAATGGTCTGTGGAGAGGTTGGTTATAAGTCCAGTATGAATCTGAATCATGCAGCGTGTGTAGTGTTTACAGTCTGACGGTAATAACTGTGGAGGGATTCTAATCCGGTATGGAATCTGCAGCGTGTGTAGTGCGTTTACAGTCTGACGGTAATAACTGTGGAGGATTATTAATCCGGTATGAATCTGCAGCGTGTGTCTGACGGTAATAACTGTTAATCCCGTATGAATCTGCAGCGGTGGTAGTGTTTACAGTCTGACGGTAAAACTGTGGAGGATTAATAATCCTGTGGAGGGTATGAATCTGCAGCGGTGTAGTGTTTTACGGTCTGACGGTAATAACTGTGGAGGGATTATAATCCGGTATGAATCTGCAGCGTGTGTAGTGTTTACAGTCTGACGGTAATAACTGTGGAGGGATTATAATCCAGTATGAATCTGCAGCGTGTGTGTAGTGTTTACGGAGTTATGAATCCAGTAGTCTGACGGTAATAACTGTAATAAGGGATTATAATCCAGTATGAATCTGCAGCGTGTGTAGTGTTTACGGTCTGACGGTAATAACTGTGGAGGGATTATAATCCGGTATGAATCTGCAGCGTGTGTAGTGTTTACGGTCTGACGGTAATAACTGTGGAGGGATTATAATCCGGTATGAATCTGCAGCGTGTGTAGTGTTTACGGTCTGACGGTAATAACTGTGGAGGGGTTATAATCCAGTATGAATCTGCAGCGTGTGTAGTGTTTACAGTCTGACGGTAATAACTGTGGAGAGGTTATAATCCGGTATGAATCTGCAGCGTGTGTAGTGTTTACAGTCTGACGGTAATAACTGTGGAGGGATTATAATCCGGTATGAATCTGCAGCGTGTGTAGTGTTTACGGTCTGACGGTAATAACTGTGGAGGATTATAATCCGGTATGAATCTGCAGCGTGTGTAGTGTTTACAGTCTGACGGTAATAACTGTGGAGGATTATAATCCGGTATGAATCTGCAGCGTGTGTAGTGTTTACAGTCTGACGGTAATAACTGTGGAGGATTATAATCCGGTATGAATCTGCAGCGTGTGTAGTGTTTACAGTCTGACGGTAATAACTGTGGAGGAATTATAATCCAGTATGAATCTGCAGCGTGTGTAGTGTTTACAGTCTGACGGTAATAACTGTGGAGGGATTATAATCCAGTATGAATCTGCAGCGTGTGTAGTGTTTACAGTCTGACGGTAATAACTGCGGAGGGATTATAATCCGGTATGAATCTGCAGCGTGTGTAGTGTTTACAGTCTGACGGTAATAACTGCGGAGAGATTATAATCCGGTATGAATCTGCAGCGTGTGTAGTGTTTACAGTCTGACGGTAATAACTGTGGAGGGATTATAATCCAGTATGAATCTGCAGTGTGTGTAGTGTTTACAGTCTGACGGTAATAACTGTGGAGAGATTATAATCCGGTATGAATCTGCAGCGTGTGTAGTGTTTACAGTCTGACGGTAATAACTGTGGAGAGATTATAATCCGGTATGAATCTGCAGCGTGTGTAGTGTTTACAGTCTGACGGTAATAACTGTGGAGAGATTATAATCCGGTATGAATCTGCAGCGTGTGTAGTGTTTACAGTCTGACGGTAATAACTGTGGAGGGATTATAATCCGGTATGAATCTGCCTGTAATGCAAGCCTCATTAATGTTTTTTCTTTCACTGTTTCCATTTCAGAGACAGGCCGGTGGCGAGACGTTAGCCGTGGCTGTGGGGTTCGCCAGAGGCCTGTAGGTTCAAGCCTGGAGAGTCTGTGGGACGTCCTGCCGGAGGCCGGCCAGGCAGGTGCCATCAGTGGCCTGCTGCGGGACCTCAGCCTCAGTGAAACCCCAAACACCACAACCGCACCACCCAGCAAACGGCAGTGCCGGTCTCTCTCCTGCTCAGACGAGCCGGCCAGCTGCCGGTCTCCATGGCGGCCTCAGGGTTCACGAGTGTGGACGACGGTGGAAAAACGCCGGTGCCACAGCGGGGGAAGCGTTCAGCGTGGCTCTGCCTTGTCTTCGTCCACCTTGTTCTCCCACACTGGCTTCTCTGGGATGCAGCGCAGTTCCAGCTTTAGCCTCCCCACTCGCTCCAACATGCTGGAGCTGCCGGCGTTCGGCAGCTTTCACCGGCAGACTTTCACTCCATTCTCCGCCGTAGTCTCCGAATCCCCCGTCTACCTCTCTCACGAACAGATCTGCCTGGCTGAAACCAGCGGTGGTCCCTCAGAGGCCAGCTCCCCAGACTCCACTCCGGAGCTGGACCGCCGGGTCTGCCAGGGCGGGCTCTCCCGCAGCCGCTCTCAGCCATGCGTCCTTAACGACAAGAAAATTGGAGTGAAACGCCGGAGACCCGCCGACTCGCACAAACACAGGCCGTCTCTGGACCTGGCCAAGATGACTCAGGTAAGAGATCTCTGGTTTCCTATTTCTTTTATGGTGGGTCGTATCGCCCCCTACGCTTCCTGTAGTGTATTACAGTCTGACCGTGTGGGTCGTATCGCCCCCTACACTTCCTGTAGTGTATTACAGTCTGACCGTGTGGGTCGTATCGCCCCCTACACTTCCTGTAGTGTATTACAGTCTGACCGTGTGGGTCGTATCGCCCCCTACGCTTCCTGTAGTGTATTACAGTCTGTCAGAATGAGCGTGTGGGTCGTATCTCCCCCTGCGCTTCCTGTAGTGTACTACAGTCTGTCAGAATGAGCGTGTGGGTCGTATCGCCCCCTGCGCTTCCTGTAGTGTACTACAGTCTGTCAGAATGAGCGTGTGGGTCGTATCTCCCCCTACACTTCCTGTAGTGTATTACAGTCTGTCAGAATGAGCGTGTGGGTCGTATCGCCCCCTACACTTCCTGTAGTGTATTACAGTCTGTCAGAATGACCGTGTGGGTCGTATCGCCCCCTACACTTCCTGTGGTGTATTACAGTCTGACCGTGTGGGTCGTATCGCCCCCTACACTTCCTGTGGTGTATTACAGTCTGTCAGAATGACCGTGTGGGTCGTATCGCCCCCTACACTTCCTGTAGTGTATTACAGTCTTACCTTGTGGGTCGTATCGCCCCCTACACTTCCTGTGGTGTATTACAGTCTGTTAGAATGAGTGTGTGGGTCGTATCGCCCCCTGCGCTTCCTGTAGTGTATTACAGTCTGACCATGTGGGTCATATCGCCCCCTACACTTCCTGTGGTGTATTACAGTCTGACCGTGTGGGTCGTATCGCCCCCTACACTTCCTGTGGTGTATTACAGTCTGTATGTAGGTCCTATAAACATTATGAAGCAGTGTTTTATGGTTGAAGCTCTTCTAGTAATTGTAGACATGTCCTGATCATGAAGACGAGTGTGGAAGGATGTGTGTTGGGTTTAAAGAGAGAGTGGTGAGAGGAGTGAGTCAGAGTGGAGGTAGGTGTGGAGCGTCACTGTGGTTTGACACAGTTTCTGTCGTTTTCGTGTTTGGAGGAATGTAAAATCTTAACCCCTACAGGTCTGGAGCCCTCACGGTCACTGGAGGATAGACTTGCATAAGTACCCGCCTGGTTCTCTGGTGGCGTAGTGTCAGTGTGCTCTCACTGTTAGCCCTGCAGATGTGTCGCTGCCATGCTCGGTGTAGTTCTGTGTCCATCCACGTGTCACCACACCCTGTACGCCTCAGACCTCTGTTAAACCTTCAGCCGGCAGTTTCTGACTCTGCTTCACCTTTAAACTGCTGAGAAGACTCTTCCTCGCCTCGGCCTGTCAGACCTTCACCACCTTCCTGTTCCTACCACGCTCAGAGGGTTCTCAGCACAGGACGAGTCTGTCCGGGTCCCTGAACGGAAGCTGAGCTCAGACTCCGGCTGATGTGACTGGTTACAGATCGGATCGTTTATTAGACTGGAGGGAGCTAGTTCTAGTGTTTAAGCCCTGCTGGGGCGGGATCAGTTCCTCTGTGATGTTAGTCCCATCTGAACGGTCCTTGTCGGGCCTTTTGCACCGAGCACCTACACTAGCCCGGTGGGGATGGACGTGTGTGAATATTCCTGTCCTGTGGAAACGGAGTTTTTGGGGTTTGTGTTGGTACAGAGGTTCTCAGGGGGGCATTTAGTTTCGATGTGCATGGCACAGATACCTGGGGTTACTCAAGTCTGTGGTGAACCTCAGGTACTCCTCAGAGGCTGTAGGTGAGTCAGTGTGTAGGGCAGCAGACGGGTTAGAGACACGTAGCTGCTGATTTACACACACGGTCTCATTATTAAAATCAATGGTGGGTTATAAGGTAATCATCCACACACGGGTTTTTGGAGGTGATGGCAGTGTGCAAATCAGCTAGCCACGCCCATCTCTGTGACTCGACTAGCCGATTCCATCTCGGCGACTCTGCTAACCGTTCCCATCTCGGCGACTCTGCTAACCGCTCCCATCTCAGCGACTCGACTAACTGCTCCCATCTCAGCGACTCGACTAGCCGTTCCCATCTCAGCGACTCGACTAGCCGTTCCCATCTCAGTGACTCGACTAACTGTTCCCATCTCAGTGACTCGACTAACTGTTCCCATCTCAGTGACTCTGCTAACCGTTCCCATCTCAGTGACTCTGCTAACCGTTCCCATCTCAGCGACTCGACTAACCGTTCCCATCTCAGCGACTCGACTAACTGTTCCCATCTCAGTGACTCGACTAACCGTTCCCATCTCAGTGACTCTGCTAACCGTTCCCATCTCAGTGACTCTGCTAACCGTTCCCATCTCAGCGACTCTGCTAACCGTTCCCATCTCAGCGACTCTGCTAACCGTTCCCATCTCAGCGACTCGACTAACCGTTCCCATCTCAGTGACTCGACTAACTGTTCCCATCTCAGTGACTCTGCTAACCGTTCCCATGTCAGCGACTCGACTAGCCGCTCCCATCTCAGCGGCTCGACTAACCGTTCCCATGTCGGCGACTCGGCTAGCCGCTCCCATGTCGGCGACTCGGCTAGCCGCTCCCATGTCGGCGACTCGACTAGCCGCTCCCATCTCAGCTACTCCTATAAAGTGCTGAGAATTAACCCCCGGTACCCCCCTGTGTGGGGGTCCTGTGGGGTTCTGACCATGGGGCGACAGGGTAATGCAGTACACACAGATGGACTGCAGCTGCGTGCGGTGAGGGAGGGATGAACGGGTGAGGTACGGTGATTGTCGGGGCCTTTTCTGTGTTAAGCTGTGTTGGGAGCGTTACACCCGCACCATGACGTATGTTAGTGGAAACTGGTTCTAGATCAGAATCCGGGGGAGTTCTCCCCGAATCCAGTCCCAGGTGTGCAGCAGGGAAGCAGATGGTCCATCTGGACAATACTGTGTGCCAGCAGGGCGACCCTGTCTGGAAGTACCCACTCCTGGATGTATCCGTTCGCGGTGGGTGGATGTATTTTTGGCCGACGGTACATATTTATAAAGAGGCGGGGCATATACTCCCTACAGCCTCTGTACCCCACACACCAACACTGTCCCCTCACTCCTCCATCTGAACACCAACACTGTCCCTTCACCCCTTCGCTCCTCCATCCAAACACCAACACTGTTCCTTCACTCCTCCATCCACACACCAACACTGTTCCTTCACTCCTCCATCTGACCCATGACAGCAGTTGGGTCTTCAACTCGCTGCATAACACACCACACTGTGTTTCCTATCCCCATTCCTCCTCAGCCGAAACACCACACTGTTT
>JAMWET010005829.1:5000-10005 GCA_024036415.1 Prochilodus magdalenae
GTTACAACCTCAGAATGATTAATATTCATTACCATTACCTCAGAACGATTAATACTCATTACCGTTACAACATCAGAATGACTAACACCCATTACCATTACAATCTCAGAATGATTAATACTCATTACTGTTAACACATTAGATTGATTAATACTCATTACCGTTACAACCTCAGAACGATTAATATTCATTACCATTACCTCAGAATGATTAACACTCATTAGCGTTACAACCTCAGAATGATTAATACTCATTAGCGTTACAACCTCAGAATGATTAATACTCATTCGCGTTACAACCTCAGAATGATTAATACTCATTAGCATTACAACCTCAGAATGATTAATATTCATTACCATTACCTCAGAATGATTAACACTCATTAGTGTTACAACCTCAGAATGATTAATACTCATTAGCGTTACAACCTCAGAATGATTAACACTCATTAGCGTTACAACCTCAGAATGATTAATATTCATTACCATTACCTCAGAACGATTAATACTCATTAGTGTTACAACCTCAGAACGATTAATACTCATTAGTGTTACAACCTCAGAATGATTAATACTCATTAGTGTTACAACCTCAGAATGATTAATACTCATTAGCGTTACAACCTCAGAATGATTAATACTCATTAGCGTTACAACCTCAGAATGATTAATATTCATTACCATTACCTCAGAACGATTAATACTTATTAGTGTTACAACCTCAGAATGATTAATACTCATTAGTGTTACAACCTCAGAATGATTAATACTCATTAGCGTTACAACCTCAGAATGATTAATATTCATTACCATTACCTCAGAACGATTAATACTCATTAGTATTACAACCTCAGAACGATTAATACTCATTAGTGTTACAACCTCAGAATGATTAATACTCATTAGTGTTACAACCTTAGAATGATTAATACTCATTAGCGTTACAACCTCAGAATGATTAATACTCATTAGCGTTACAACCTCAGAATGATTAATATTCACTACCATTGTGTGTGTGTGTGTTTAAAAGAGAGAGAGTGTGAGTGTGAGTGTGTGTGTGTGTGTGTGGTCTCACCGTTGGGTGATTCTGAGTTTATAGATTCATATCCTGAAGATGCTGCATCACCGAGCGTGTAAGACACACTGTTGATGTGTGAATGAGAGACGCTGTCACTGAGTGTGTCCGTGTGCATGTCAGTGTATGTCTGAGAATCAACAGAGCTGGTTGAGTTTAATTCTGGTGGAGTCTCCTCATCAACCTAGAGAAAGAGAGAGAGAGAGAGAGAGAGAGAGAGAGAGAGAGAGAGAGAGGCAGGTAAGAGACAGGGGAGTGAGAGGGGGAGAGACAGAGTGAATGAGAGAGAGAGAGAGATAGGGGAGAGTGAGAGGGGGAAAGAGTGGGAGAGAGAGGGGGAGAAGGAAAGAGAGATAGGGGAGAGTGAGAGGGGGAAAGAGCGAGAGAGGGATAGAGAGATAGGGGAGAGTGAAAGGGGGAGTGAGGGAGAGAGAGAAAAGATTATCTATGAGAATTGAGTCAAAGTAAAAGTATTATTATTATTATTAGTAGTAGCAGTGTTAATAGTAGCGTTAGTACTAGTAGCAGTGTTAATAGTAGCAGTGTTAGTATTAGTAACAGTGTTAAGTTGCAGAGTTAGTACTAGTAACAATATTAATAGTAGTGTTAGTACTAGTAACAGTGTTAATAGTAGTAGTGTTAGTAGTAACAGTGTTAATAGCAGCAGTGTTAGTACTAGTAACAGTGTTAATAGTAGCAGTGTTAATAGTAACAGTGTTAATAGTAGCAGTGCTAGTAATAGGGTTAGTACTAGTAACAGTGTTAGTAGTAGCAGTGTTAATAGCAGTAGTGTTAGTAGTAACAGTGTTAATAGTAGTAGTGCTAGTACTAGTAACAGTGTTAATAGTAGTAGTGTTAGTACTAGTAACAGTGTTAATAGCAGTAGTGTTAGTAGTAACAGTGTTAATAGTAGTAGTGTTAGTACTAGTAACAGTGTTAATAGTAGTAGTGTTAGTGCTAGTAACAGTGTTAATAATAGTAGTGTTAGTAGTAACAGTGTTAATAGTAGTAGTGTTAGTACTAGTAACAGTGTTAATAGTAGCAGTGTTAGTACTAGTAACAGTGTTAATAGTAACAGTGCTAGTAGTAGCAGTGTTAATAGTAGTAGTGTTAGTACTAGTAACAGTGTTAATAGTAGTAGTGTTAGTACTAGTAACAGTGTTAATAGTAGTAGTGTTAGTACTAGTAACAGTGTTAATAGTAGTAGTGTTAGTACTAGTAACAGTGTTAATAGTAGTAGTGTTAGTAGTAACAGTGTTAATAGTAGTAGTGTTAGTAGTAGCAGCGTTAATAGTAGTAGTTTTAGTACTAGTAACAGTGTTAATAGTAGTAACAGTGTTAATAGTAGTAGTGTTAGTAGTAACCGTGTTAATAGTAGTAGTGTTAGTACTAGTAACAGTGTTAATAGTAGTAGTGTTTGTACTAGTAACAGTGTTAATAGTAGTAGTGCTAGTACTAGTAACAGTGTTAATAGTAGTAGTGTTAGTACTAGTAACAGTGTTAATAGTAGTAGTGTTAGTAGTAACAGTGTTAATAGTAGTGGTGTTAGTACTAGTAACAGTGTTAATAGTAGTGGTGTTAGTACTAGTAACAGTGTTAATAGTAGTGGTGTTAGTACTAGTAACAGTGTTAATAGTAGTGGTGTTAGTACTAGTAACAGTGTTAATAGTAGTGGTGTTAGTACTAGTAACAGTGTTAATAGTAGTGGTGTTAGTAGTAACAGTGTTAATAGTAGTGGTGTTAGTACTAGTAACAGTGTTAATAGTAGTAGTGTTAGTACTAGTAACAGTGTTAATAGTAGTAGTGTTTGTACTAGTAACAGTGTTAATAGTAGTAGTGTTAGTACTAGTAACAGTGTTAATAGTAGTAGTGTTAGTACTAGTAACAGTGTTAATAGTAGTAGTGTTTGTACTAGTAACAGTGTTAATAGTAGTAGTGTTAGTACTAGTAACAGTGTTAATAGTAGTAGTGTTAGTACTAGTAACAGTGTTAATAGTAACAGTGCTAGTAGTAGCAGTGTTAATAGTAGTAGTGTTAGTACTAGTAACAGTGTTAATAGTAGTAGTGTTAGTACTAGTAACAGTGTTAATAGTAGTAGTGTTAGTACTAGTAACAGTGTTAATAAGTCACAGTGGTTAGTACTAGTAGTACAGTGTTAAT
This sequence comes from Prochilodus magdalenae, assembly GCA_024036415.1. Taxonomy (NCBI): domain Eukaryota; kingdom Metazoa; phylum Chordata; class Actinopteri; order Characiformes; family Prochilodontidae; genus Prochilodus; species Prochilodus magdalenae. The sequence goes on from JAMWET010005829.1 coordinate 8,235, forward strand.
TAGTAGTAACAGTGTTGAGTGTACTAGTAACAGTGTTAATAGTAGTAGTGTTAGTACTAGTAACAGTGTTAATAGTAGTAGTGTTAGTACTAGTAACAGTGTTAATAGTAGTAGTGTTAGTACTAGTAACAGTGTTAATAGTAGTAGTGTTAGTAGTAACAGTGTTAATAGTAGTAGTGTTAGTAGTAACAGTGTTAATAGCAGCAGTGTTAGTACTAGTAACAGTGTTAGCAGTGTTAATAGAAGTAGTGTTAGTACTAGTAACTGTGTTAGTTGTAATGGGACTAGCAGTAGTAAGTGATAGTGGTCCCCAGATGCCCCTAGCCTGAGCCCCCCCCCCCCACCCCGCCCCGTTGTAGAGTATTCTGTGGGGCCCTGTGTGTTATCACCTCCACTCCGAGAGCCTTGAGGACGTCACTCTTGCACATGGGGCAGGTTCTGTGTTCCAACAGCCATGGCTCCACACACACCTTATGGAAGAAATGACTACACCCACACATACATGCACAAAACCACACACATACACACACACACACACACACACACACACACACACACACAGCTGTGAACAGAGCTGGTTCCTAGTGTAGGATCTACAGGGTGTTGGGTCAGGCTGTAGGTGTGTAGGTGTTAGTGTCTGTACGTGAAGAGGAAACCCGCCTGATGGTCTAGATTTGGAGCTGCTGCAGTGTGTGAGGTGTTAATGAGCTACTACTGAACTGAACTGAACACAAAGTGAGTCATTACTAACACTCCTCTCCCACATCCCTCTATCCTCCTCTCTCCTTTCCCACATCCCTCTATCCTCTCCTCTCTCTCATCTCTCCTCTCCCACATCCCTCTATCCTCTCCTCTCTCTCATCTCTCCTCTCCCACATCCCTCTATCCTCTCCTCTCTCTCATCTCTCCTTTCCCACATCCACATCCCTCTCTCTCTCTCATCTCTCCTTTCCCACATTCTTGTGAGTGAGTGAGTGAGTGAGGTAGGGAGGGAGGAAGTGTGTGAGTGAGTGAGTGAGGGAGGGAAGGAGGAAGTGTGTGAGTGAGGGAGGGAGGGAGTGAGTGAGTGAGGGAGGGTGGGAGGAAGTGTGTGAGTGAGTGAGTGTGTGAGTGAGGGAGGGTGGGAGGAAGTGTGTGAGTGTGTGAGTGAGTGAGTGAGTGAGGAAGTGTGTGAGTGAGTGAGTGTGTGAGTGAGGGAGGGAAGGAGGAAGTGTGTGAGTGAGTGAGTGTGTGAGTGAGGGAGGGTGGGAGGAAGTGTGTGAGTGAGTGAGTGAGTGAGGGAGGGAAGGAGGAAGTGTGTGAGTGAGTGAGTAAGGGGGGAGGGAGGAAGTGTGTGAGTGAGGGAGGGAGGGAGGGAGGGAGTGAGGGAGGGAGGGAGGAAGTGTGTGACTGAGTGAGTAAGGGGGGAGGGAGGAAGTGTGTGAGTGAGGGAGGGAGTGAGTGAGTGAGTGAGGGAGGGAAGGAGGGAGTGAGTGAGTGAGGGAGGGAGGAAGTGTGTGACTGAGTGAGTAAGGGGGGAGGGAGGAAGTGTGTGAGTGAGGGAGGGAGTGAGTGAGTGAGTGAGGGAGGGAAGGAGGGAGTGAGTGAGTGAGTGAGGGAGGACGTGTGTGAGTGAGTGAGAGAGGGAGGGAGGAAGTGTGTGACTGAGTGAGTAAGGGGGATGGAGGAAGTGTGTGAGTGAGTGAGAGAGGGAGGGAGGAAGTGTGTGACTGAGTGAGTAAGGGGGGAGGGAGGAAGTGTGTGAGTGAGTGAGAGAGGGAGGGAGGAAGTG
>JAMWET010005830.1:0-12500 GCA_024036415.1 Prochilodus magdalenae
CAGAACCTAGGGTGTGGAAACGTTTCAGTTTTAGAAAAGACAAATCCTTTATCCCTAATTAATAAAATGTTCAAATTATATTTTATTTGTGTTCGTTAGTTCATAGAAACATTACAGTGTATTCAAGTGAATCAGCATCGAATCGGATCAGGGAAAACTAAGGTATTAATAATGATCATATTATTGACTAAAGAAAATCGATGTAGGATCGTATCGGGATGAGTTTGGTGATTACACTCCTAGGAGGTATGTAGTGAGGTAGGGAGGGAAGTAGGGAGGGAAGGAGGGAGGGAGAGAGGGAGTTAGGTAGGGTAATAGGTTTGAGATACAGAACTGGATCAGCCAGTCAGAGGGAGCCTGATCTGCTGCACCATGTAAGGCAGGGTAGATCATTAGTGTGCGGGTGAAAACCAAACAAAGTTCAGCTTCACATAAAAGTCAGTTCTGACTATGTACCAGCTTTGGCAGTGTGTGTCTCCATGGGATCATATGACCTGGACCATCTCCTAATGTTCCAGCTGCTGCTTGTAGCCCTGATGATGGAGGATATGAACTGTTCCTCCACTGTTACGACTGAAGGGCTGATAGACTGATGGACAGAGTGGAACTATTTTATCTGGAGGAACGTTGCTAAAGAACCAAACCGTTAATTCTGTCCTCTTTATCTTCCAGTCTAACAGTAAATGACCAGAACAGAGCTGTGGGATAGTCACAGTAACACATGAGAGGGAGCGCTAGAACTCGAGCTCTCTCACGTCAGAGCTCAAACCTGACTATAGTGTTAGTGTGGGGACAAACATGAAGGAGACCTTACGGAGGACTGGGGACAAAACAAGACAAACAGAGGAGTGTGGGGTAGAACAACACTGAGCTCGTACTCGGGGGTCTGTCCTGAGATGGTGTACACTGTCCATTTAAAAATAAATGAATAAATTAGATAGATAGATCACACATCTGTCTGAGAAGTGTTCCTCATGTTTTGGAGTACTGGAGCAGTAAAACAATACTGATTGGGTGATTACATGTCAATCAAAGTTTCCCTTGTTCTGATTGGTTGGGGGAGAGGGAGACCGGAAAGTAAACCCCGAGAGAGAGTGCAGTAACAGTGAGTGTAAGCAGTGTACAGACCTTTTTCATTTATTTAAGAGGTTTTATAAACAGGGTTATAAGATCTATTTTCTCGGTATAAGCGGTGGTGTGTTTAAGCTACAGCCGGGTTTAAGTCCTGGATAAGCCGCGTGTGGTTAGCTGCTGGAGCTAGCTAGCTAGTTAAGTGTTGTGGTCCTCGTGCTGCAGTCTGTAGCTCACGTGCTCATGGACTAGCTCGCTCTGCCTCGTTCAGACTGAGTATCAGCCCGAGAGCCGAGGTCAGATAGCCCCCACTAGTGTTGTGTCGTTGGCGAACGATTCGTTCGAATGAATGATTGAGTGAACGTACGGAATCGAATCACTTCCTCAGCTGATTCGTTCCTTTCTCAGTTCAGTAGTTGAGCTCAGCAGCGACCGTGCAGGCCGGCAGGGGAACTGCTGTGTGGTCTGTGAATCACTGAATCACCCGCGAATCTGGTGGCGGAGACTCTCATTGCGAGGGAACTGTGCTTGCTCAGTGATTCGTTCACTGAACTGAGGGCTCCGGTTCCACTCACTGATTCGTTCCCTGAACGTACTGTCACTCAGCGCTGCTGACGGCGCTCCCGTTCACTCACTGATTCGTTCACTGAACGTACTGACACTGTGATTCACATTCGCGCTGCCACCCAGAGAACTGTTGCTGAGGACGTGATTGACGTTTGCGCTGCCACTCACTCACGTGGAGTCAAGCCATATAAACATAAACACACACCTCCCCCTTGTTTTAACAGATTTAGTTTCTAGAAACAAACTTAAAATGTCATGTAACAAGTACTGTATAAAACCAGTAGCATAGAACTAAACATAAGAATGAGATGATTAATGGATGAAAAAATGTGGGTAGAACAAATATACAAATGTCAAAGTTATGATAGAATTAAAAATGAGAAATTGCAGGAAAAAAATATTGAATGAGCTTATTTACACATTTCAGATTATGGCAAACAAAATATATGAATAGAAGAACACAATATGATTAGCAGAAGCAAAACAATGGCAAAAAAAACTGAATCAAGTACAAAAATAAAAACAACGTTAAGCTTTTACTCCAAAAGGGTATTATAGTTTTTATTGTTATTTATTATTATAGCTGCATTGTCATGTGAGAATACTGTCTGTGATTTTGAAGGCAAATTTTCACTTGTACTGTCACATCCAAAGAAAGTCATGAATCTGTCAATCAAACTTTGGCTTTCAATCAACACTCTCTCTCCTGGTCCCGGAAGCAGTGAACTAAACTGAAACATGAACCGTTCAGCCGTGTAGCAGTTAGGTGGGTCGGAGTCGCAGGCTCCTCCTGCCAAGCACTGAACGATTCGGTGAACGAATTAGTGATTCTAATGATTCAGTTCATCTAAAAGAGCTGCTGTGCCCATCACTACCCCCACTGTGACCGGAACAGCAGTGTGGGTCCTCTGATAGAGACTGCTCTGCTGTAGCTGCATCCTGCTCTGCTCAGTAAGGGGGAGGCATGGTTCTCCCACCGGGCCTCGTCTGCTCCGTTCTCCTTGTGGAGTGTACAAATGTGTAAGAAATATTTTATATTTTCTTCTAAATTCACACTGAGTGTGTGCTTAAGTGCAGCAGTCGGATCGTGAAAGGGTTGTGATGATTGCTGCAGTAGCCAATCAGAGGCCGTAGGCTTGCTGATTGGGGCGTAGCTAAATAGAGCTGAGAGAGAAACGACGATATCGCAGTTCGGAGAGCAGCGCGAGCGCGGGGCTATTTCTGTAAAAACAGTTTGAAGTTTTAAAAGTTCGTTTTTTTTTTTTTACAAGCACCAGCCTGAGGAGAGCTGTGGAGTCCTGAGGACTCATTTAGCTGATTCCCAGGGATATCTGAGTGAAGAACCGGCTCAGGAGGAGCTCGGCTGTAGCGCGGCGTGTGTAATGGCGGCTATGCTAAGCTCATTCCTGGACGGAGAAAGTTCGAGACTCAGTCAGTGGAAGATCCGGACAGGTAAAAGCTGATTCTGCAGCATTGCGCTGTTTCTGTGTGTTACGGGCACACAGATAAGCTGAAGACCGCTGTCTCACCTGTCGTATACTGTTTTCTGTTCTGATCTGGGGAGAAATCCGGGAGGGAGGGACGAAGTCTGTACACAGACCTAGCATAATTAAGATTAGCCACTTCGGGTTGCCACCGTGTTTAAAGTTTTCCGAAGCCCACCTCACCCATATCGTGCTACTACCTCACCTTTACATCCATTTCGACTTACCGGTGTCAGGGGTGTAGGTTTTTTAAGACTGCAGGATAGGCAACTACATAACCTGCACACACAGGTACTGAGACTTACTGTACGGGGGTGGGGAGATCCGTTTGCTTCCCAGTCGTCTAAGGTAGAGTTATTAAACTAGTACCCCCACTAGGAGGGGCAAGATACCCCCGCCACATCCTGCTCCACTGAACTGTAGGTCAGATCTCTCTCCATGTCTAAGAAGGAGCTAGTTCTTTACCACACCGCCCGCTAGCCGCCTCCACCAGCAGGACTGCTCTGGTCTGTGTTTCTGAGTGTGTGGGAGTGGGGGTCTCTGTTTGAGGGTCTCTGTACTGTAAGTCTCTGTAGGTTGCCGGTCATGTTTGGGTAAGTCCACTGTGTTCAGGCGATGGGTTGAGTTTACTTTCAGGTTTCATTTCAGGTTTAGGGCAGGTCAAACAGTCCAGATCAGTATTTGGATATTACTGGTGATATTTATATCTATTTTTTATATTATTCAAAGGTGTAATTTGTATTAATAATCCTATTTTTAAACTATTTTATTTTTAATTTAACTGAACACCTGTTTACTGTTACTAAACGTGTGCAGTCAGACTAAGTCTACCTCAGTCCAGGTAAAACTTTAAATACACCTCAGTCTATTAGTAAACAGTAAAGCCAGTTAATAGTTTCTCTCTGTAAGTGAGTCTGGTTCAGTTATTTTTATTAATATACCTTGATAACTTCAATATTTAATTCTCGTGGGTCCTAAAGCTCCGGAACCCTTACATTTAAATTAGGTTGGTGAATAGGGGGCACGAGGGCTACATGTGAAACAGCGTCTGTGGATGGACCAGACGTTCAGTAGATGGGTACGTACTTTTCCAGAATGTTCTGTGTGTGGAGTTATGTATAGAATATGTATAGAGTATGTATTGAGAAGTATGTATACATATAAATAGATCAGTGCTTGTGATCATGTGGACGTTATCTGTACATATCTGATCCAGAAATCGGCTCTGGGGTGATGGATAAATCTTCCTCCCACTGTTTAGTGGGCAGGCCCTGCTCTGTTGGGTCTGGGTTTGTATTAGTGTGTATATCTGGATGAGGGTTTCTCTGGAGGAAGTAGGTTAATGAGTCCAGTAACTACACTGTAAAAAAGAAATGTTGACAACTCAAATTCAAGGCAACATTATGCATTAAGATTTTTTCGTTTTCTCAGCGGCTGAACAGTCCAATGGTTGTCATTCTTACAAAGATTCATTTGTTTAAGCCAACATAGGTGTCTGCTTGTTTAACTATTCTGATTATCCTGTTCAGGTTGGTTTGGAACTTTGTTAGTGGAGAACAACAAAAATTTAGGTCCATGACTAAGATATTGTTTTTTAGCTTCATGAACAAGTACAATGTTACACTTGCCGTACAAGAAATCTTTACACTCAGATAAATAATTGAACTGTTCTTATAAATTCCAAAATATTACGGGGCAACATAATGCATTATGATTTTGTGTTAACTCAACTAAAATACTTTGTTTGACCTTTAGAAATTAAACTTTTTTTGGCCAGTTTGCTCACTTACACAATACTTACTAATTCCAAACCTGAATCCTTAACATAATGTACAATATACACATTAAGACAGTGATAAATGTGAACTTAGCAGTGTCCATACTTTATTTCACATGTAACTGACAAACGGCAGAAAGAAAATATAAACCTGCATTTCCCTCAGCATTAAAAAGGCATACAAGAGCTATGTAAACATTCTTTAGTAAACTGTGCAAAAATGAGATCTTAGGCATTTCCAACAAAACAAAAGTTTCCCATGACGAAGTTGGTAGTGCCTCTGAAGGAGATCTTGGCTTGAGGCTGGTTAAAACTGCAGACCTTATATTGCATGCAGCATACATCTATTACATCAACCTGAAAAAACAAACAACATTCATTTTAAGATTAGTGTTATCATGAATTTTAGCAAAACTCTTAGTGTACTATCTTACAGTACCAGTCATAAGTTTTGGACACACTACACACTAGGCTATATTAACACTAATCATATTCCAGTCTCTCTCACACACACACACACTCACAATATATATTATTAATTTTTTGTAAGCAAATACCTTTCTCCATGAAGTGATTTTCAGGCAGCAAATACATGCACGTATGCCAACCAGCTTCTTCAGTCTTTCGTTGAAGCTTCTGGTCAGAACATCTAAAATACATCAATATTCATTAAAGCGCATATAGGGTTATAGCTTGGTGCACAATCAACATTTTTAAATGTAGAATTTCAGACACATTACACTCATAATACTAAAATGAATATGCTAAGCATAAGTGTACTTTTCCTATTTATGTTATTCAAAAAAAAAAAAAAAAAAGTTCTATTTGGGACCATCACATCTAGACTGGCATTAGTAGATGATGTGTATGTCCAAAATCTTTTGGATGTTGTACTGTTCAACAGTAACCTGATGCATCATATTATTAATTAAGCTTGATTAAACAATAACATTGTTTGCAAATGTCGCGTCACTGGTGTTGTTTAAAATCAATTTAACCGAGAAACCATAGTGTACCATCATGAAGTACCAATGGCGTTTTTGTTCATAAGGGAGGAAAATATAAGATGCTGGTGAGCTGTTAACCTCTGTAGTCAGAACGAGGCTGAAGTTTACTGTTTGGGTGACTGTGTTTACTGATTGTTGTGTTTACTGTCTGAATTTAGATAGAATTTTCTTGTAGTTTTAAAATCTATCACCAGTGCCACAGCCACAGCACCCACAGACCCACTGATTTATCCTCACGAAACGCACGAGGGTGAAGCCTCTTACCTGCCGGCCTCCCCGTTCCACCTTCAATGATGTGATCTGGAGCAGAATCTACTTCACCATTTAAGGTTGACTGTGGGTAAACCCAGCGAATAGAAAAGCTGTTTTTAGCTGCGTGCAGTCGAGACAGTACTCAGATGATTGTACTGTGGTTGATGGATTTAAAACCTAACGTTTAGCTATAGATTACTGAAACAACGGGGAGGATCAAGGACATATCAGCACATGTAACTTTTATGTTGAGCAAGTTAGCCTGCATCAGGGTTTTGGTGGGTTTGCCGGACTGAAAAGTTAGCATGTGCAACCAATGTGCCCCCTTTTCACCAGATAACCAAACAGTATTGTAAAGTTAACCATGTAGTTGTTAGCATATCTAATTCCTAAACATTAGATTTGAGATTTTTTTTCAACCAACTCCACCACTCGGAGCAAATTTGATGCTGAGCATAGGATGCTAGAATTGCTAGCTAGCTATGCTTGCTATAGGGTCTTACTCTTAAATCAATAGCGCTAGACTGCTATTAAATACTTAAAACCCAGCGATAAACATACCAATGGACAAAATAAACACTACACTTTTCGACCTAACAACAATCATTCTTCAACAGTCGACCTCAAATACGTAATTCATTTAACAATTAATTTAGATAACTTACCTGGCAAGTAGATGCATGTGCCACGCTGTTTTCAAAACCCCCGGCTGTGCAAGAACGAGACGGCAGATCAAAGCAGTAGCATGCGTTCTCTGCAGGATGCGCAGAAGCTTAATCATAAAGCCTGTTTTATGAAATTTAAAATTGCTTTGTTGAGGTAACAGGCGTATGTGCAGTCTCTTGTTTGCACAGATATCAGTGTGAAATCTGTTGGCCTGACAAGATTTTTGCTGTTAATGCAGGGGTAATTAACAATTTCCACTGTCATTGCTGACTAAAAATCCAAAATAAAGTGAATGAAAACATAGATTGCTGTTTTTACAGTGGTTATAGGAGGGCAGATCATAATGTTGTTCAGTTTGTTCTGGTTTTGGAGCTCAGTAGGGATTTTAGCTGGTGGAATTTGAGGATAGTGATTACTCCTCAGTGCTGAATTCTGGGTTAGATGTGAAAGTGATATCCAGGGTATGTTACTGGGAGGAATGTGTTTAAGGTGTGAGATGCATTGGGCGGTGTTTCTTCTTAAATATCAGTGAGGTCAGGGTGACTCACACATGGGCAATTAATGCAACAGAGATCAGTGGAGTTTGTGATTTAGTGAAATCTCCACCAAGCTGTCAGAGTTGTTCTGTTGTTGGGTTTTTGAAGCAGGTCTGTTTTGAGTGTGCGGCTGATAAATGGTAGGTGTGGTAGATCCTGATATCTTTGCACTGGGCTTGTTCAGTGTCAGTCCATGTACTGTCTGTCTGATCAGGGTTAATCCATTTACTATTTCAAGAAAATAGCTGTCAGAGTTTGGAGCTTTTAAGCATTGTAAGTATTGGGGCCATAGACATGTGTGATGGTTATTGTATATCTGTAATAGTGATATTTATTATAATAAATGGTCCTTTAGGGTCTGTGATAGTGGTGTTGGGAGTGATGTGTGTTCGGAGGCCACGCCTCTTTGTTTACAGTTGTAATGAGCTGTAAAGGTGTGGTTAAAATAAGAGGACTTCATTTTATGTTTGGTCAGTGTCTGTTAGGTGAGTTTATGTAAAAGACGTATCTGATTTAAAATTTTTAAGGTGGTTTTGTATCTTATTATATTTTTCCTGAGATCCAGTACCACGTATGGTCCATGTTACAGTTTAATGTGTGACGTGTTAGGTTGCTAAGCAGTGTGAGTGTGTGTATGTAGTGCTGTATATGGGTATAGATCATGATTTGAGAATGTAGGATTAGGTGTTAACCTGATTTTTGGATGTTGGTGTGAGAACATGAATTTGTCTTGGTTTTGTGACGTTACTGATAGGGGAACAGTAAAGTATAATAAAGAAGAAGGTGTCCAAAGTGGGGTTTTTGTACTTTAGTTCGGCATAAAATGGGAGAAGTTGAGGCAAGAGGTGAAGTTTTATTTTTTTTTTTAGTTGTTCTTATTTATTTTTTGATTTTTTAAATAATCAGTTATGGGGTAGCCTATTTCAGTAATGCACACAAAAAGGTGTGTGTGTGTAAGAGAGAGAATCGTACAGTGTCTGTTTGACTGTAGAGGACGCTTAACTACAGCTCTACCAGTCAGAGAGTCTACCAGCTGAACCGTGAGCTCCTTGGATGTGTTAGCCTCGTCTCCTCGTCCTGCTGTCACTGTGCTACAGAGACGGCTGTAGAGAAAGATGAGGATGGAGGGTCAGAACTAAGATACATACTTTACCTACAGCTGTTCTGACCTGGAACAGAACCTGCTGTTCTCCACTGCAGTGCTGCTCCGTCTAAGATAACCAGTGTAGTTGGTACTAACACTAACGTCACTGAGTTCAGTAATTCAGTATGATACTGGACTCGGTATCAGCCAGTACTAAAACATGTACTCATACTGGAAATACTGGTACTGACGCATCACCAGTTCTAATAAACCAGAGATATTCAAATTAATGTAGAACCACTTTTAACTAACAGTGAGACGTTCAGGTGATGTACAGATCTAATATCGGCTGTACTGAACAGACACCATCATACTCCACCCTGTAGATCAGTAAGATACACCACAGTGGAGTTTTAGTTTATACTGTGAGACGTACGACATACAGACCTAAAAGAGCTTGTAGTGTACAGACACCATCATACTCCACCCTGTAGATCAGTAAGATACAGTAAATAGTCATGTGGAAAAATTATTATATGCCAAATAAGGACATCTCCACATTTACTACTGCTTAAACTCCCAAAATCAGAGTCAGGTGCTCCACCACCAGCTGCTAATGACGAGAACATGGTGAGGAGGATTCTGGAGGAGCTGGTCTAATTTAAACCTCAGAGATTTAGTCTGGTTTGCTCCTGATTGTTGAAGTGAGTGGTATTACCATAGTCAGGTCCAAGAAGCTCTCTGGCCTTCAGAAAGAAGGTTGTAGGTGCGTGTGAGTCAGAGAGCGGATTTAGAACTATTAGAAACCAGCTGTTCACTGTTCCCAAAATAATGTACCAGAGAAACACCTGGCAACATGGCCAGGTCAGATTGGTCCAGCAAGTTCAGCACAGAATGAGTAAAGAGTCTCAAACAGTCCTAAAATTTAATACTTATAAAAATAACTACAGTTTAACCAAAGCATGTCTTACCAAACTGAAGGTGTAGTGTGTTGGTCAGATGTGTTTTAATAAATGAAGTTATGGCAGGTGTTGGTTAAGTTTTACAGTGTATGTCTTTTACATTATCTGTGTATTTCATTTCACTGAATTTCATATTTCATTTCTGTAGTCTCTATAAATAACATCAATAGACTCCCCATCTCTCTAAATCCTGTAGATTTTAAACAGAACTCGCACTTTACAGACGGTCCCTTACTGTATTCAGCCCTGCTGCAGTGGATCTGGCTGTAGTAATCATGCGTACTTGCCGGAGGGAAAGATCGAGAACGCTAAAGTGATGTAACGACTGTAGTTTGTTTTGGGTAAATACAGTTTCAGGGCTTTTATTAGGTTCTCTGTGAGCAGTAGGAGGAGCCAAACACGAACATCCGCCGAATATCAGCTGAACTTTACCGAGCTACTTTACTGAGCTAGAGAAGGAAACTGACCTGGTCCCTCGCTCTGGTTAAACAGCAGCAGCAGTTCTGTAGGGTTAGAACAGAACCACTGACTGTAGGTCAGAGCAGTCATGGAGCAGGAGGTGAGTGTGGAGTCTGTAGAGTGTTAGTGACTGTAGGTCAGTGGGGTCATGGAGCAGGAGGTGAGTGTGGAGTCTGTAGAGTGTTAGTGACTGTAGGTCAGTGGGGTCATGGAGCAGGAGGTGAGTGTGGAGTCTGTAGAGTGTTAGTGACTGTAGGTCAGTCATGGAGCAGGAGGTGAATGTGGAGTCTGTAGAGTGTTAGTGACTGTAGGTCAGTGGGGTCATGGAGCAGGAGGTGAATGTGGAGTCTGTAGAGTGTTAGTGACTGTAGGTCAGTGGGGTCATGGAGCAGGAGGTGAATGTGGAGTCTGTAGAGTGTTAGTGACTGTAGGTCAGTCATGGAGCAGGAGGTGAATGTGGAGTCTGTAGAGTGTTAGTGACTGTAGTCAGGAGGCAGGAGTGTGTGGAGTCTGTAGAGTGTTAGTGACTGTAGGTCAGTGCGGTCATGGAGCAGGAGGTGAGTGTGGAGTCTGTAGAGCGTTAGTGACTGTAGGTCAGTGCGGTCATGGAGCAGGAGGTGAATGTGGAGTCTGTAGAGTGTTAGTGACTGTAGGTCAGTGCAGGAGGTCATGGAGTCAGTGTTAGGTAGTGGAGCCGGAGGTGTGGAGTCTGTAGAGCGTTAGTGACTGTAGGTCAGTGCGGTCATGGAGCAGGAGGTGAATGTGGAGTCTGTAGAGTGTTAGTGACTGTAGGTCAGTGCCGTCGCGGGGCAGGAGGTGAATGTGGAGTCTGTAGAGTGTTAGTGACTGTAGGTCAGTGTGGTCATGGAGCAGGAGGTGAGTGTGGAGTCTGTAGAGTGTTAGTGACTGTAGGTCAGTTTGGTCATGGAGCAGGAGGTGAGTGTGGAGTCATATTAGTGACTGTGTCAGTGGGGTCATGGAGCAGGAGTGAAGTGGAGTTACAGTGTTAGTGACTGTAGGGTCAGTTTGGTCATGGAGCAGGAGGTATGTGGAGTCTGTAGAGTGTTAGTGACTGTAGGTCAGTGGGTAATGGAGCAGGAGGTGAATGTGAAGTCCTGTAGAGTGTTAGTGACTGTAGTCAGTGGGTCATGGAGCAGGAGGTGTGTGGAGTCTGTAAGTTTAAGCTGTAGGTCAGTTTGGTCATGAAGCAGGAGCTGAGTGTGGAGTCTGTAGAGAGCTAGTGACTGTAGGTCAGTGGGGTCATGGAGCAGGAGGTGAGTGGTGGAACTGTAAAGTGTTAGTGACTGTAGGTCAGTGGGTCAAAGCAGGTGAATGTGGAGTCTGTAGAGTGGTTAGTGACCGTAGGTCAGGGGGGTCATGGAGCAGGAAAATGTGGAGTCTGTAGAGTGTTAGTGAACTGTACCCATGGAGCAGGAGGTGAGTGTGGAGTCTGTAGAGTGTTAGTGGACTGTCAGGTCAGTGGGGTCATGGAGCAGGAGGTGAATGTGGATCTGTAGAGTGTTAAGACTTGGAGTGCTTAGCAGGAGGTGAATGTGGAGTCTGTAGAGGTTAGTGACTGTAGGGGGGTCATTAAAGGTGTGGAGAGTCTGTGGAGTCTGTAGAGTTTAGTGACTGTAGGGGGATGCTAGGGTCCATGGAGCAGGAGGTGAGTGAGGAGTCTGTAGAGTGTTAGTGGGATGGACTGGGGGAGTCTCATTACAGAACAAGTCTTACAGCGCGTTAGCGGGGTTAACCAGATAACCAGTTATATAAGTTTGAAAGCTGTTGGGGCGCTTAAACCCAAAAAATGTGGGGGGTTTAAACAGCTGTACCCCAAATAATAAACCTCAAAATCTAAACCTCAGAATTAAACTTCATCTCTGTGATCTGTTGGAAGTGCTTAAAGCTGTGGAAGGGGTTTAAAGGTGTGGAGGATTTTTTAAAGCTGTCCTTACACTCCTGATTCCCGGAGCTCCTTCTCGGTGTGACAGAGGGAATTATGGGAAGTGTAGTTTCTTCCAGGTCCCTTTAGCTCCATTCAGTATAGATCAGTAAAAACTACAGCCGCCATTTTAGTTTCTCCTCCATCTGCACACACACAGCCATTATCTGATGATCTACCCATCAGTCCGACTGGAGAACTTTAATCCAGTAAAAATAGACTCCTCATGTTTTTACACATGATGGAGTCCAAGAAATGTATCTCTTATCATGGATTAATGAGCTCCCATTCCCCTATTTTATTTCCTTAATTCCGCTTTATTATTCCATATTCCAACTTTTTATTAACGGTCTGGAACTTTAACTTGCTCAAGGAATATTTTCTAGATAAAGATATTTTGCTATGAACTGTAATCTGGTTGCTTTCATGGTGTTCACAATTACTTTACCTTGCTACTCTTTGTTGCTACATCTGGTTGCTATGGTGTTGCTCGGTGATTGCCAATGTGTTGCTAGGTGGTTGCTATGGTATCCCAGGCGGTTCTTAAGGTGTTGCTAGACAGTTGCTATGGTGCCCAAGGTGGTTGCTAAGGGGTTGCTATGGTATCCCAGGTGGTTGCTATGGTGTTGCTATGGTACCCCATGTGGTTGCTATGCTGTTGCTAGCCAGTTACTATGGTGTCTCAGGTGGCTG
>JAMWET010005830.1:17500-32500 GCA_024036415.1 Prochilodus magdalenae
AACGACTACATGCAGTTTAGTGACTGCTGGGTAAAAAAAGAGCAGGGCTTGGGTGGAGGTGAAACATACCTGGACATAATCTATGGAAAGAACCTGGGATGGAGAAGAAATGTAGTTAGAGAGAGGAACGAACAGATACAGAGACAGAGAGAGAGAGAGAGAGAGAGAGGTGCGGTTATACTAAAGGATAGATAGACAGATAGATAGATAGATACCCAAGTTTATTCTTTATACTGTACATACCTCTTTATGAAGAAACTGCATATCGGGTCAAGGGTCAACCTCCTGCAGAGTCAGACCTGTTCACAGTGGAGGTGAAGGTAACCAGACGTCCCCCTCTAAAAGCTCCCTCACAGAAGGTTCCTATGGTTCCTATGGTTCTGAAGACGCTGCCTGGTGTCTGAGACGCTGGTTATGGTAGCTCTGAGAGGAATTTTGTCTAAAACATCTCTTTATTATAAAAGGGACACATGCAGGGTGTTTATGACTACTACACCATCACCAACATCCCATATACACTCAGAGGACCGTGTAGGTCCAAACCCTGTTCAGACTCAGCTACTCTGTGGATCAGCGGAGACCGGCTATACGACCCGGACCCGCTTCTCCTCCAGCAGATCCGCACAGCAGTCACCCTCGCCTAACGGACTTATTCCGGCTCCAGTACGGATTCAGTTCGGGACTCTGTTCTCTCTGACTCTCTGCTGCATCTCACATGGAGGAAGACAGTCCGTCTGAATTTTGAACTGGTGCAGTATAACAGTCGCCCCTCTGGACGGGTCCAGTCGGTTCTGGTGAGTAACAGCCTGTACTTCTACTTCTGTATGTGCCGTGTGGATAACGGTGCGACCAACACTGTCTAGAACCTTTGTGTTTATAGAACATTGGAAAGGTTCCGGTACCGTTTCCGGACAGTTCATTTTTTAGGTAAGGTTAGCAAACCTAATGGAGCTTTGGGAGTAGGGAACGTTAGCTAGCTAGCTAAGGCTAGTAACCGAACTGTGTTTAAAGTCGTTAACTAGCTGGTGTTACAGAGTGTTCACCAGAAACACTAACACTCTACTGGTTAGACAAGGCCTGGCTCTCAGTCCATGTTCCAGTTCATCCCATAGGTGTTCAGTGGGGTTGAGGGCAATCAACCTCCACAGCAAGTTCACCAAACCATATAGACTGTATGTCCAACAGCCTACAAGTTTCATGTTTCAGGTTTATTTGTCATATGCACAACATGTCAGGACATTTATGCATTGAAATGCTTGTGGTGAGGCTCAGGTTGATACTCTACAGGAGGACAACACTATATACACACTAAACATATTAAAATAAAGAGATATAAAAGTTATATTAAATAAATACAAAATACACAAAATATACACAAAATACAGAATATACAGAGACAGAGGGGATATGTAGAAAATCTCTGACATATAAATTGAAACTGAAATTCTTTTACATATAAATAAATATGTATGTTAATGTGTATTCCTGTTGTATAAAGTGACTCAGTGATGTTGTCCATAGCAGTGATATATAGAGTATTAATAATAAAGTGTCCGAGTGCAGTGGTGTTGGTGGTGTTGTTGGTATTGGTGGTGTTGTTGAAAGGCTCACAGCTTGTTCAGGAACCTGATGGCTTGTGGGTAGAAACTGTTCAGTAGCTGGTTTGTTCTGGCCTGGATGCTGCGGTACCTCCTGCCTGATGGCAGTAAGGTGAACAGGCCGTGTGCTGGGTGGCTACAGTCCAACCGGATCTTCTGGATTTTCCTCAGGCAGCGGGACTGGTAGATGTCCCCAGGCTGCAGGACTGGTAGACGTCCTCAGGCAGTGGGACTGGTAGATGTCCTGCAGGTCTGGAAGTTTGTGGCCTATGATGGACTCCGCTGTCCTCACCACTCTCTTCAGGGCCTTGCGGTCGTAGGCAGTACAGCTGCCGTACCAGACAGTGATGCAGGCCGTGAGGAGGCTCTCTATCTGCATCTGTAGAAGTTGGTGAGGGTGTCAGGAGGCAGACCAAACTTCCTGAACCTTCGCAGGAAGACGAGGCGCTGACAGGCAGACACTCCTCCAGCACTCCCTCTGAAATCAAAGGGATTAACAGGCACCTTGGCTCCCTTGTCTGACTGGCAGGCTTTATGCTAGATGCTGGAACATTGCTAGTTGCCTTCAGCCATAACAGCATGAGTAATGTAAAGTACTGATGGTGGGTGATCAGTTCTGGATCACCTGTCTCAGTGTCTGCATGCTACCTTACACCACACGACACGAGACACGATGATGTAGTCTGTATGACCTAACACTAGTGCTCATACAGAATTGAGTCTGTTATGAAATATTATGGGACCAAAAGCTGAAAATCCTGCTATGATAAAAGCTATACGGTGAGATATCTCTGACTGTGGTCTCTCGCTGGAGTAAGTTAAATAAATGATCTATTTGGTTTGATCTTATTCAATAACACTTTAAGAATTATTTTAATACAATGTTGATTACAGACATAAACAAGGGCATAGTTTTAATAGTTTGTCTCAAAAATTAATAATATATTAAAAATGTTAAAATTAAAAATAAAAAGAACATTTTAAAAAATGATAAATCCACACAGAGAAAAAAAATATTTTATTTATTTGTTTATTTTAGTTTTTTAATCTGTGTGGGAGGCTATGACAAACAGTCACTGGTGTATTTAGCCTGTCACCATGCTGACCAGGGAATCGCTAGTAGCCGGTCTCCGCTGCGCTGATCTGCAGAGAGTCTGAACAGGGTTTGAGCTGTTCCGCTTTCCGGACTGAAGCCTCGTCATGCTGCGGTTCCCGGTTCTGCTGTAAACTGGTCTGAACATTCCAGTACAGTAACACACCGAACCACAGAGTCAGACTCAGTTACTAACCTGTTCACCAGCCAGCAGCGCTACGGCATCAGCACGTTTCACAGAACACAGACCTCTGACCTCTCGTATTTAGGACACATGTTTTTAGTAATTATGAGAAAACAGGGAGGTTTATTTTTATTCTACTGGCAGCACTACGCCACCGTATGGTATCCGACTCTCTTATAGCTAACGCTAGGCTAGCGGGTGCTAGTTAGCTAGCTCAGCAGTACAGCAGCTACAAATCAGTATCAGATGTTAGCTAGCTAGCTGGCTAGCCGAGTTAGCGATCATTCTTTTAGTTTGGTTACGATGTTTTAATCAGTTCCTCAGATAACATCCACGTTTCACTGCCCACTGGAAACAGGTCCTAGCTTGTATCGTAGGGTCGTGTGGGTGATGTAGGAGAGTTGTGCCGTGTCTCTGATGACGTCCATACTGCTACACCCAAGCTGTTGTAGGAGAAATGACACAGTTGGAGGTTTACTGTCTGCGTTTTAAAAACACAGAAATCGCTGGTCATGTGATTCAGAATGTACATTTAGTACAGTAGCTGCTGTTAGCAAGCGTCTATCACTTACAGCTAGCTAAATATAAACGTGGTCTACCAAATTCAGACTCCATCCCACAGTGCTCCTCTCTCTAACACAGACCACCAGGCTACACAGGTCTTTGGCGTGTGGTAGAAAGACAGGCTGCTGGATGGAAGCAGCAGAAGCAGCAATAAACAGAGCTGCTCTACACACACAGCATTTCAGCTCCTAGCACACACAGTAAACCACACACCTCCTAATGAAGTTAATCCTACAGAGACGGTAAAAGAACAGATCCTTCAGAACTAATAACTCAACTGATCAAACGCAGTGCGCTCTTAGTTTAACACTCACCTGCTGGTAAAGGTCTGACTTATCTCCTCTCCAGCCCTGTTCTTACAACTCTGACGTGTCTCCAAGTCAAACGTCCCTTTCCGATTTCTGTAGCTCGCATTGGGCGTGGCCAGGTTTCAGAGCATGTGTCACTCAAACTATTAGACCAATAGAGATTTAAGGGAAACGCCTTCTTTTCAGCTCCGGCCCCCCAATAATGTGACAAAACCCGAACCCAAAGAAACGAAGCAGAATCAAAGCAGAGGTTCCAGAAACAACAGAACTTTTAATCAAAATCTGAGAAAAAAATGAAAACAAAGATTCAAAATTCATACTAAAAATAGAATCAGATAACAGCAAAGAGAAATAAAATCAGTACATTTATTTTAATATATATGATTTATATGATTTTCTCATCTGCATTTGAAACATATTTCTGAATCAGATTTGTAATATTTATCAATTAATATCAATTTTGGTTTTTAATATTGTGTTTGTGTGTTTTTTATTTTGTGTGAAACTTTTGTCACAAAATGAACTCCATACACAGAGTCCTGTCTCCTGGGCTCATCAGAACGTGTTCTGGAAGTAAACACGTCAACATAAATTGTTCCAGTCTGAGAGTAAAAGCTCTCTCGAAGGTTCGTTTAGGTTTGTAATAACTGTATTAATGTATTAATATTATCTTAAGGTCAGGGTACGTAACGTGCCTAACGTTAGCTACGGTTATCTGAGGTAACCAGCCAGCTGACCAGTGTTAACGCTGATTTTAATTTGGACTCTTTGCAGTTTTGTGTTGTCCTTGAAATAACTATCTGGTTATTGAATGGTAAGTTAATGTTGTAATGTTAGCTAGGGTTTTTAATTGAATTGAACACGGAGGGGTTCTGTGTGCTTCACTGTAAATTGAATTAAAAAGATCCCCGTTGTTTAGTGAAGTGTTGTGGAGCCGGCTGTGAGAAGTTTTGTAGATATGGAGCGTTTAGGGCTGATCTTTACCGGAGGCACAGTGTATCTATTAACGCTCCTGTCGGGGCGGCTGGTACCGATTTGAAATGCGGGTTAGTGCTGTGTGAACGCCAGTGTAGAGACACTGAAGCTCTAATAGCGCACGCGAAGGAGCGTGTTGTTGAAGGTCCTGCCGCTAGTTGCCCAGTGAGAGAATGCGCTAAGGTTTTCAAGGTGAGAGCAGTGTTAGTGATTTACACAGAGAATCTGCTTCTCAGTCATGTGTTCAGTTTCTTCTACCTGCTTCGAGCACACAGAACATCACTGAGGAGGTGCAGATCAGACATGAGTTGAGTCAGACATATACTTTGAGTAAACTTACTTCACTGCTAAAATATGACACCATTATCAGATGAGGACATCACCAAAGTCTGTAAGTCTGTCCGGGGAACTGATCTGCTCCATACATGTTATGCAGGGCCAACGAGGACAGCATTCTCAAGAGTGTTCAACCGTGTGGAGCCTAAGGAGATATCTTTAGGAAGAGACGAGGACAGCACAGATCGGTTTCTCTAGTATCTGCCTGTGAGGGAGACTTGTTAGAATCTGATCTGTGGACGAGCTGTGTGTCAGGGGAGCACTCAGCTGAGTCTCCTTCAGATGTTCTAGGGGACATCAGTGATGGTCAGGATTTATTTTGGGTCAGCATCCATCGTATTTGAAGCTAGTACTGTACCAGGATGCCTCTGAAGTCGTTAACCCTTCAGGCTCTGCTGCTTATGGACCTGTTGCTAATTTGCCCGTTCATGTGCGCTCTGACTCAGACCATGTGTCTCTTGTTTTACTGTGTAGAGAGAAAGATTCAGAGGATGAGGCCATGCTAAGGTGTTCTCTGGATTAATAGCAGACCTGAAGGAATTGGAGGAGAAAGGGATTGTGCAGATGAAGCAGCAGTCAGGAACCATATATCACATTGCTGGAGATAACCTGGGCTCGCACTGCATTGGTGCCTTCTCTGAAAATTTCAGTTGCTCAGAACATTTCTGTAGGTGCTGCCCGATAACACCATCTGAATTTCAGGGTGATGACCCAAACCTGTGTGGACTGGCGCGCACCATGGAGAGCTACACCTCTGCTGTTGATCACCTCCAGACCGAAGAGACACCTGATGTGGAAGGCGTTAAATTCAAGTCAGTATCAGTTTTTTTTAATTCTTTGATGTGTGTCGGCCAGGTTACCCACCTTGTCTAGGACATGACGTCTTTGAGGGTGACGCTGCGCTGTATCTGAAGGACTTCATTTAAAAAGGCAGGGTTCACTTCCTCCACTTTGGATCGGCGCATTAACCCATTCAAATACGGCCTCTGATGCTTCTTCAAAGCCATGTGAGGTCAGCCCTCAGGCAGCTAAGCTCTCAGGACAGCTAAGCTGCCTCTCATTGGGAGGTGAAGATCCTGCCGTACAGAACTGAGAGACCATGTGGACTGCTGCCTCTTATAATTCGTGAGAAAGATTTAAGAAAGGCTCTGTTCCCAGAGAGTAACCTCAAACCAGAGCACCACTATTCACGTCATTACCCAGCACTGATTCTGGAGCTGTCCCCTTCATCAGGCTGTGGACAATGTGAGACATCAGATCTTACAGGCTTGTCTTTCTGCTGTGGGTCAGACTGTCTTACAAGTTAAAGGTGCTTCTCCATTTACTCAGTGCTATACAGTAAATCCATTCAATCAGACAGCTCGGCTTCACTGAGACCAACACAGAGGTCAAAGGTCACAGTAGAAACTCTGTATAGGGGAGCATCATACAGGAAAGGACATTTCCTTGTCACAGGGAACACTGACTCCATGTTTGGTGAGCGAGTGCTTATTCCTATGTAAAAGACAGTGTCCATTTTCCTCAGTACCGTCTGTCCTCAGGTCAGACAGCCAGTGAAACGATGCAGTGTCTAAACATCAGAGTCCTGACTGATTTCTATCCATCGCCATCTCACATGAAGGAAATCCAAAGTCAGTCAACTTCTCCAGCTCCCTCATCGCGCTCCTCACTCTCTCCCTCTCCCAGCCTCCCGATTACTGCTGCAGACTGGGCTGACAGCTTCCAGACCCCATGGGTGAAGTCGCCTGTAGCCTTGATGCAGGGTTTGGAGAGGGGGAAAGGCCAAGCCCACTCTTACCTAGGGGACCTGTTAGGGATGGGTTCATCAGCTGAACTCGTATACGGTACTAGCTGTGAGGAACAGTCTACACTAGGCTTGGGCGATAATGTAAATTTAGATAAACGATTATTGTCTCCAGTATTATCGCGATAAACGATATTATCGTGTTAAACATTAGGAACGTTACGAAGTACCCCACGTGAGCCTTTGTTTGGTCACGTGATCATTTTATTGCAGCCTATGTACACAATCTGCTGCATCTGTGGCAACAGCAAAGGAGAATTATATTAGTGAGGCTTTAATTCTAGAAAAAAAACAAGCAACGGTAAAGAAGTAAAAAAATTATTATTATTATTATTATTATTGTTATTAGTTTTTATTACAACTGTTTCTGATTCATGTATATTACCCCAGTAGTAATATACTACTTTCAGCCGTTAGCCGTGAGCATTTACACACTCAGGACTACAGGAAAATAAATTCAGTGAGCCTCGAGCAAAGTACTCTTATAATATTTTATTTTGATTTGTAGCTAAAAAATGATGAACTTCAACTTACAAACTTGGAAAACCTGGACAGCATCCTGAAGAACTTTAAACAAACGAAATAAAATAAAATAAATGAACCAGCTCTGGATTAAAGCATAGAGGTGTTATTTATTAATTACATTTTAACAATAAGCAATAAAACAACCCAAATATGAACAAACCCAACATTTATAGGACTGCTTTTTACAGCGGGCTGTTAACCCGGAATACGCCGCAGATTATTGCCGAACCTGTAGCTTAGTTCAGCAGCAGAATGAACTCTACCCCACTGCCCTGTGCCAACGCACTTACACAAGTAAGCCGAGCGTGTTAACCTGGTCAGGTTTAAGATCAGCGCGTGAGGGGCTAACCTCTCCAGCGGTGCTGAAAACGCGCTCGGGTGGGGGCCTGTTGCGCACACACACAAGTCTTGCCATTATGGGCGGGCGCTGATCGTTCGTACGCCACCATGGTAACGGATCGTCTTCTCCATCGATGGGTGGCCCTGGTCCAGCCTTCGTCTGCCGCAAATCATCCTCTGCTAAGCGTCCGCCACGGAATCGGGGGTCCAGGAACGCTGTGGTGCGCGTTAATCTTCCGGTGGACTCGCCATCATGTTTCGACTCCAGTTCCGTCCCGATCCCGCGGTCGATGTCTTTCGTTAGCTGTACGTCTGTTTCCGATTGACTCAGTATGTCGCCGTTCAGAAGCGGAAGTGTTGGCCGTAGCGACGGGACGGTGACGTAATCCTCTCTTGACAGAATATCGGTAAAGTCTGCAGCTGGCTTCAGAGCCTTGTTCATTGCCTCCAGCACATCAGGGTCCTGCCAGGTCAGTGACGGAGCACGTCGGTCAGCAGCCGGAACCCGTCCAATTGCTTGGGACTGCTCAGTTACCCTCTCAGTCATTTTTGGTTTAGAGCCCCAGCGCGTGGAACAATCCTGTTCCAGCAGGTAAAAGGGTCAGTATTATTTTTTATTATTATTTTTTACTAATTGTTCAGCTCCTTTTGTATAAGTACACAAATTATTTATTAAGGTGTACACATTTATTTATTTTAATATTAATGTGTTTAAATTAAATACAAAATCAAACTGACATAAATAAAGAACATTTAAGGGCTTTATTATTCATTCATTTGTTCAACAGTTTAATTATTCTGTCTCAGAGTCTAAATATGAAACATGCCGTGATGAGGGAATGTTCCGGGAGTTGGAGTTCTTGTTGAGCTCTCAGCGACGCTCGCTTCTTCTGCCAGCTGTGGGGAAGAGTACCACCGATCGAGCGCATACACCCAGAG
Organism: Prochilodus magdalenae; assembly: GCA_024036415.1. Taxonomy (NCBI): domain Eukaryota; kingdom Metazoa; phylum Chordata; class Actinopteri; order Characiformes; family Prochilodontidae; genus Prochilodus; species Prochilodus magdalenae. Next base: position 26,166 of record JAMWET010005830.1, read on the forward strand.
CTCGTTCTGTGTTCTGTCGTTGCTTCTTTATTGAATTCGCCACAGCCGGATGTAGGTTGTGTCTGAAACTATTTACCCACTGCCATCCATCGTCTCTCACGGCTGGCTTTCTCTTCGCGGCGTTATCTGTGGTAGTGCAGGTTCATTTTTCCTCTTTCAGATTCCGGTCCTGGAGTACAGAGCGAAGACCCTCAGCGGGACTGGCTGCAGTGGGGCTGTCTGGAAGAACATGGTCTCCAAACATTTGATATCTAGTTTCCACTGCGGCGGAATGAAGTGGACCGTCAGTGACGTGTACGGAGTCAGATTAGTACCTGACCACATGTCGGTTGTCGCTCTCTTGATCAAACACTGAACCTCAGCTCGAACATTATCACACGTCTCAGGCACCGCTGTCCTGGAGTACGTGTGGCTCGGGAGCTGGTACTGAGAGTTCAGGGTTTGGAGCACTTCTCTGGAAGATGACTTTTCCACTGTGCTGAACGGCAGCAGACCCGTCACGATATATCGGGGTACACCGGTAGTGCACTCTCGCCATTGTGCGCTGTCACGTTTGTGCTTTGTACATTTCGCGAAAGCACCTGTGATTGTGGATTGATTCTACGAACTGTCTTCTCTACGGGCCGGACCCAGTTTAGCATCCTGAGCTGGATGATGTATCCTGAGATGTGCTGTAGTATTCCCACCCTTGGTGCTGATCCGTGTTCGTCTGGTTGGAAACCAAAATACTGCCAAACTGGCGCAGTGACACCCTTCTTCTGTACCATCTCGTCCATCGCGATATTTGATAATATCGTTTATCGTCCCAAGACTAGTCTACACTGCTGATATTCAGAACAGTGCTCTTTGATGTTCCAGCTAGCTCCAGTGTTTGGTTCTGTTAAACTGATGAACTGGCTTATTGTACATTTTGGTGGATTACTAATGTCTGATGAAGACCTGAACAGTAAGTTCAAACGGCGGTTCAGCTTGTAATGTTAGTCGGAGGCTGCTCTCTCAGTTAGCTTAAACCTTTTAAAGGGAAGACTGACCTTCAGCATATCATTCTGAAAATGGCGAACCGTAATTTAGTTCAGGATTTTACAGGACATACAGGGACTTCAGGTTCACCTTCACTGGGTGTGTTAGGTGGAAGATCCTGAATACAGGTGTGGTAGTGGCGTTTGGGAAAAGGGAAAAACTGCAGGTGCTTTTGTTTCTAGCCTGTAGGCTGTTCGGTTTCCTGGCTGTAGGTACTGGTTTACTTCAGTTATGGACCAGACCCTTCACTCCACTAAGTTTCAGACAGAACCTAAATAACACAGTGTACGGCGTTCAGCTCCATCATCATTAAATTTAGTGAAGGGAGCCCACACTTCTGAACGTCTTACCCTTACTGACCAGTCTGGAACAGGTAGCAGCTCAATACCAGTCCTCCATACCTGTTCCTAGTGTTCACCTTAATAAGAAAGAAAGAAAGAACAAAAGGAGGGAGATACGGAGGAAAAGGAAAGACAAGGTGAGTAGCGGAGGTTGGGCTGTGAAGAGGCTCAAAAGTGAAACGACGTCTGTTTCTACCTTTAGCCCTGATGCTCTGTCGACTGTACACTATAATCTAGAACGCTGCACCATATTACAGGAGCGTCCGGTCTTTTAGATTAGAGGGTCCAACTTTCCACATTCGGTTTACAGAAGCAACTTTGATCTTAATTTAGGCTCCTTATCTTATCTTGCAGCATCTTATCTCGAGTTAGGAAACCTTAACAGTCAAAGTTGACAGCTATGCCTGTTACCTAGCAACCGACCATGATGTGAAAAGGTCAAACTAAATGTGTGTGCTGAGTTAGGAATACTGTGAGAGCGCCCCTCACTGGTTCTCATTATTCCCCACCACCACTGTAATATTTAATCATCATCATTAACACACGAAGGTGGTCAGAGGGGACGTGGAGGTCGAGTCTGCAGCGTCTGAGATTTTAATAAACCATCTCCCAGTGAGAGCCGCGGGTTACAGCATGAATAAACGTAGCCTCGTTCTGCTGGTGGTGAACTGTGCTGCCTGACGTAGCTCCCTAAACACGATAGGCACAGATGCTGAAACAGAAGCTGGACACTGTTGGGGTTTGTCCTAATTCAGTCCTAACTGAAGTTGTCATGGTGACTAAAAGATTTCAGAGGTGAGAGGTTTCTGTAATATGGTTCCTGGTTTCTCCTGTGTGTACATCATGGGAGCTCAGCTTAACACCAGCTACCTGTCAGTTTCTCTCCGTGTGGGCATCGTGCTCAAGCTCTACATCCATCTAACTGCTTTCTGTACGGCTGCAGAGGGGGCGGGGCCAGCCCACAGTGAACCAACACCTGATGGACAACATGAGTCCTCCAGCAGGACTGGTGACGGGACATGCTGTAAGTTCCAGTTCCTGGACCATCATCTCCATGTGAGAGTCTGTCCCATGTTGAACACCCTTCAGTCAGGTCTGGACTCGGTGACTCGTTACTCTGGATCAGCCGGGGCAGGTGGCGATGTTCCTCCGTGAGGTTTGTTCATTCCACCGTGGATTATCCTGTATATGGACACATGCTGTTCCTCAGCACTAGTTTGTGAGTGTACTGGACACGTTATTAGACCAGTCCAGTTTGTTTTTCACAGAGGATCTGTAAATGGAAAAACAGCTTCCTGATATTTACCTGCAGGAGTCTGTACCTTTGTTTACAGTGGACTTTATTCGGTATTTTCTTTGTAGTTTACCGTAAACAGTAGCTGACTGTAAATTCTATGCCAACTAACTGTAACCCCTTATGTGCTGTACCGTTTCTTTTACCACAGCTGCCGGTAAATTACCGTAAAGTTGAACTGCAATGAAGTACTGTAATATATAATACAGTTTTACTGTGTCCATCTCTGGGAGACCGTATAATTTCCAGTGTATCTGTTTTTAAAATTGTTTAACATTAACATATTTATAATATAGCTGTTACTTTGGAGCATATAACCACGTTTTTTTCATAGTAATTTACTGTAAACAAACAGCTATTTTTAACTGTGAAATTTACGTTGCTAAAAAAGCATACCGTAATGTCTTATACATTCTCACCATACATTTACGATGAAATTCTGGCTACCACAGCTGCCAGTATTTTACCGTAAATCACACAGATTTTTTTTTACAGTGTAGTCTGGTCTGACTCTCTCGGTCAGGGATTGGGTGGAAGGAGTTTAAATCTATTGGCTCTGTAAGTCGGTAGGTGGAGCTCATTACCTTTTTATTTTTACTTTAAAAATCAAATGCGTTTTCTCTAGGTGATTTTTGGACCGTTTGGCGTTCCATATTAAACTCTAAACAGAAAATAAAAAAGTCAGATCGCTAAACGCTGAGTGCAAGCCATGTCCCCACCCTGCACCTACCTGGAGGAGAGCCAATAACTCGGGAGGGCCGGGGGGTCCAGGGCAGGGGCTCCGTGACCCGTTAATTGAAGGGGTGTGCAGCCAACCACAGTACACTCCAAGGTGGCAGAGGAGTTTAACCCTTACCCTGCCACACCTGGTTCAGTAACATGCAGGATGGTGTTTACAGTGGTAGTGAAGGGAACCAGGGGTCTCCATGTCTATAACACACATCTACTATCTAACCCACCAGTGAACCTACACAGGTCTTCTGAGTGTATATGGAAGGGGCGGGGCGGGGGGTTGGGGGTGTCTATTTTGCCTCACTACACCCTGCATGTATCCCTCCACCATTAATCAGTTACTAATAAAAGATGTTTTAGACCAAAATCTTCTCCACACTGTCATAAACAGCGTCTCAGACAGAGGCAGCGTATTCATAACCACCTCATGTATATATGCCAGACTACACCACACCTTGGTTTAGGTCTGGAGCAAAGGGGAGCTCCTTATGCAATAACTTCACAGACAGGTTTAGAAAAATACCAAACGTGATTTTTATTGACTGAGGTTGAAATGCTATCTGCTATTTTCATTTTCAGAAGCATTTTGAGATAGACTGAGCTCAGTAGGGGGTGATAACGCCATGCCATTTAACACCGAGTCACAATACCAAGACGTGCGGGAATGAGAGTTGATGGCACATTGACCATGTTGGCTGTAGAATTATGACCCCTTATGAAAACAGATGAACTGAAATATTACTGGACTGTGTTTGTGTTCTGAGCCTCTGAACTGGGGATATAAGACTGATGGAGAACTCATTTACTGTTCTGTTTATTCCCAGGATCCCTAACTCTGGATTATCAGGTAGTCTGTTGATTCTGACATGATGGTGTAACACATACAGGTACTATATCATAACCCTGACTGATATTAAAATCTACTGTAGCAGTTTTTACTCTGATCCTCTGAATAAAGAATATCGGTTATTATTTATATTATATATTAGTTTAACCCTGTTTAGACGAGGAGAGAGGAGGAGGTAGAGAGAGAGAGAGAGAGAGAGAGAGAGAGAGAGAGAGAGAGAGAGAGAGAGAGAGAGAGAGAGAGAGAGAGAGAGAGAGAGAGAGAGAGAGGAGGGCAGGAGGAAGTATGCTGTTTACTCTCATATGTGACCACTAGAGGGCGATACTGATCAGCCGAATAGAAATAAAACTGAAAGTGAGTTGGAGCTGCGCCTTTAGAGAAGAGGATCTGTTTACTGCTCTGGATTTACACAGTGAGTTTATTAAGTATGAATGTTCAGTATGAATATTAATGAGGGATGATGTAGAATATGTTTGGACTAGTTAAGATGACTGTGTGTTTGATTGTATTGATTCTTCTGGTGGATTAAACTAACCGCAGTGCTGAACAGGGTGTGGCCTGACCTGACCTTCCAGAGCTACAGACCTGAATATTAATAAACCCTTTATACACTAGACAGAGGGGGAGAGAGAGCACTTGTGATACAGGGAGAGAGAGAGGACTGGTAGCACAGGGAGAAGGAGAGAGAGCACTGGAGATACATGGAGAGAGAGAGAGAGAGAGAGAGAGAGAGAGAGAGAGAGAGAGAGAGAGAGGACTGGTAACAGAGGGAGAGGGAGAAAGAGGACTGGTGATACAGGGAGAGGGGGAGAGAGCACTGGGGATACAGGGAGAGGGGGAGAGAGCACTGGAGATACAGGGAGAGGGGGAGAGAGCACTGGGGATACAGGGAGAGGGGGAGAGAGCACTGGGGATACAGGGAGAGGGAGAGAGAGCACTGGGGATACAGGGAGAGGGAGAGAGAGCACTGGGAATACAGAGAGAGGAAAGAGGACTGGTAACAGAGAAAGAGAGAGAGCATGTGTGATGTGGGGGAGAGAGAGAGCATGTGTGATGTGGGGGAGAGAGAGAGAGCATGTGTGATGTGGGGGAGAGAGAGAGAGCATGTGTGATGTGGGGGAGAGAGAGAGAGCATGTGTGATGTGGGGGAGAGAGAGAGAGCATGTGTGATGTGGGGGAGAGAGAGAGAGGATGTGTGATGTGGGAGAGGGAGAAAATAAGAGTGTACGTTACACTAGGCAGAGAACGACTGTGCAGGAGCGATAGGGAGAGAGATATAATGAGGGTGTTCCCGCGGTAGAGAGTGTAAAGGAGAAAATGTGTGAGTGCCTGAAAGCTCAGTAAACTCTAGAAGACTGTAAACACCAGTAACCATAGGAACTAATACCAGTAATGAACTTCCTGTTGTACAGAGGGCACTGAATCTGTAACAGTCCGGTAACAGAGCAGTTACACTGGGTTACATTCTGTTACCTTATTATTTAATAATGAAGTTAAAGATCTAATTTAGTCTGAACATTAACAACCACACACTGAACCTGAGACTGATGTACCTGAACACGTCTACCTGATACTCTGTAGGGCCCAGCAGACTCACTAGTCCACTAGTGCTGTGCTCAGTGTGGTCTGAGTGCCCCGCTGGTGTTAAGCAGAGTCTTAGACATCATGTCACCTGTCATTGTTTGTTTTCCACTAAGAGCCCCATGTACTTATCCTCCCTCCTTCTTCTGTTCTTTATTCTTTATAAATTAGTTCAGTAAAATAATAAAATCATTATCAGTCCTCCTTCTTACTGATTCCCTCTAAGGGGCTTCTAATATCTGTCTTAGTTTATTTTCCAAAATAAAAGTCTGTGTGAATTTCTAATCCGCTGGAGGAGGTGAACTAGCTGGATCTAGTGTGTAGGACAGTTATCCAGGTGGTCCAGGGTGGTCCTGCAGTGGTAAACGGTCAGTGGGGTGCTGACCTGAAGCCAGTGGACTGGTATTCCTCTCTATCTGGGTGAAAGCAGACTCACTGTCCCCGTCCTGATTAGTGAAGTGTGTCCCAGCAGGGAGAACAGATACACAGTAACAGGTCTCAGATACTGAGGACTCAGACT
>JAMWET010005830.1:37500-41482 GCA_024036415.1 Prochilodus magdalenae
TTGTGAGAGTTGACTTCTGCTTTAGGCAGTTCTGTCACACTAACTAAGGTCTCTTTATGCTCTGTTCCCCGTGTAGTATGATCTCACTGTCAGGTCACTACAGACTGTCTCTGACCAGATCAGTCCACTAAACACACTGACCTGTAGATCTCTCTGTAGCTCCTCCTCTTTCTGTCTGTCTCTGTGAGTGTGGATGTCCTCGGTTACTCCTGAGTGTGGAATGTGGTTTGTGTGTAATCTGGAACTGGTTCTGTTTATCTGGTGTTGATTCTGAAACTGGTGTCTGTAACAGTAACACTAGGAAGACAGTCCAGGTAAATAAATGTAGAAGGTAAATCATAAATGTAGAAAGTTTTATTATTAGTTTAAATATATTTATTTATAACCATAGAAACCACAATTTTTATATTAAGACTGCTAAACCGTGTATTCCTTAAGACCTGTAACAATTGAGAACCGGTCATCATATATGTCCATAAATGACTGTTATCTACTGTGTTTACAATATACTTATAAAACATCTATGAATATGTGTGTTTATTATAATTTTATCCCCAATATAAACAAAGTTTAATACTGATTCAGAATTAATCAGAATATAGCAAACTTGTATTTGTGCATAGCCTCAATGAGGGGACACCCCTGGTGTAGAAATTGGTGGAAAACAAAGTGCCAGTACTCACCTAATTCACGTTAGTGTGTTTATCAGCAAATCTATACATATTGCCAGTCGTAAAGAAGTGTGCAATGTATTATTCCACCAGTTAATTTTACGTTTGAACTAATTAAATATTTTTTACAATATATGAGCATAACAGTCGCCAATTATTCTATAAACTATGCTCTTTTTTTTTTTTTAAGTATCCAGTTTTATCTTAAAATACCCCACTGATAGTGAGAGGATAGCATTGTTGACCCACAAATGGTAAAGCTGGCAGTCCACTAGTGTTTTATTCAGCTTTTTTCTTTCCCCCGCAAAGTCCCAGACAAAATGCCACTTTTATTAGCTTGTATTTAAGTCACAGTTCAATTAACTTATTTTTCTATATACTATATTTCTATATTTACTATATTTCTTTTGTTCATTGTAAATAGATTTAATTCAATTCAGTTCATTACTTAAAATACATACATTATTTAAAATATTTTTTTCCTCTTAGGCATTTGTAATATTTTTCTTTTATTTTTCAAAATAAAATGTGTGTGTTTTAAATCAGCTGGAACAGGTTAAAAACTAGTTAAATCTGGGTGGTCTGAGGGTGAACCAACAGTAGCAGTGAGTGGGGTGTTGACCTGATCAAGCCAGTAATAAATGCAATAAATGCTTGCTGTCTGGGCAAACATGTAACATGCAGTCAGATGTGCTTGGAATGATGCAGATTGCTGTCATGCTTGCAGCTTTGACACATTTGAGTTATGAACAACTTTCTATTCAGTAGATTGCCATGAGTGTTAGATTCCACTGGGTGAACAATAACATTATATAAAGTATATAGATGACTCTGGAATATTTTACATCTCTTTATTAGCAGCTCATATAACACAGTTCAAACCTATACCATCAAACTAATTTTCTGAAGGAAACTGCTTGCAAGGTTAGAAAATAATCATTTTCCTATTTCACACTTTCATCTGTCAATCTTCCCATGTCTGTGGGACCAACAGCACAATGAAAAAGGCTTTATCTGAAATACGGTGGCAAACCTTTTAATAGACGATGGGGTGAAACGAAGCAGTGTATGCACTTATGATGATTACTATGTTGTTATACAGAACACAAAGAATCTTTAATAAAATGTGTGGCAGATTTAATAAGTGAATACCAATGTTAACCAACTGTATCTGTGGTTACAGATACACCAGATAGACAATCATTTAATCCAGCATCGAGAACTATATTCTATTATACGTAGTAAGCATCAGACATGGATATAGTGCAATGCTCTCAATGCTGGCACACTGCTTTAATTATGAAACTGAAAGGAGGATGCATAGTGCAGTAAACTCATAGTGTATAACAGATATAATAGATAATAACTATGTAATTCTTGAAATCAATTTTATTAAAATTAAGCTTCTTATAAAATGTCAGTTGTAAATGGTCAGTATTAGTATATCAATTAGTAAATGCATATGCACTGAATGAATATTTACTAATTTTGTTGTTAGTTAAAAAGATAAATGGCAGAAATATGAGGCCAACATTTGTATTTTTATCTATACTTTTTAAATGTAAAATTTTAAAGTAATTTCTTTATGTTAAATCATTAATACAGAGCTATTGTGTTCTTATGTGCTTTAATTATCTCAACATAAAGTGACAAGTATAGCAACATGAATGAGCAGGAGTATAAAAAGTGGTGGCATTAACCAAATGTTCTGCTACTGTAGTGATAATTCACTTAATTTCACTTTAAATTTAAAATAAAATATTAAAAACAAACTACCAAATAAGAGCAAATAAGCTGTTTATAGAAAAAAACTATATAGAATTTATTTCCACTATTATATTTGATAATCATTTAGTTTTGCAATTGCTGTTTGAAATACCACATATTTCAAAAATGACCTGTAAAACAAAACTAAAACAAATCTTAACGTTATCAATAGACAAGTACAGTATTTCAGAGTGTTCAGTATTCTGTGGAACAATATGTACTGTACATTGTACATTGACACATGTATATAAGTGTAACTTGGAGAGAGCATGATCTGGACCACTGCAGTTCAGATTTCTGAGATCTACTTTCACTATGGAGCTTTTACAGCTGAGTTCATCCTGCTGGACTTTAGCTCGTCATAAAGATAAGGCTGTTACTAAATATCATTACTGAGATTTTAGTGAGGCTCCACCCACTGTTACTTCTTCATCCACTCTTAACAGCAGAACAGACGACATTACATTCATTGAAGAGCTGAAACCACCTATTTAACACCACACAGTGTCAAATACAGTAATGTGCAGGTAGGACATTAACTCCTATTTATAAATGTAGGAATGTGATTTATTTACAGTTTGCAATGGGTTTTGATGGTGAATCTGAGCTAAGCATTATCAGACTCATCAGAAAACCCTGCAGTGAAAGGACAATCTGTGTAGATTATGTTGTTTATTTAATCTATATTATTTTAAAAATCATGTAAGGTACAATTAAATGCACTTTACTGCTCAGGAGATTTCAATTAGCATATCAGCACATATGTTTTATTTAATATTTACAGATTAGTAGTGGTATATTTATCAAAAGTTATTTTGATGTCATGCACCTGTAATCTGCAGGTGCTTGTGTGTTTTTGTCAACAAGTTTTTATTTGTGAGCTCTACATTTAGTTCTGCTTTCTATTACTACAGCAGAAGTAGATAGTTTTAAAAGACATTAAAAAAAATTATAAAAGAGAATTTGATCACCATGCTGCACTTTTTGGTAGACGATTATTCTCAGGTGCTGTAAATTTGTCTGTGCTGCTGTTTTGGTTCTGGGAAAAGCTTGAGATATTATGCAGTGTTAATATTTTGTTACAGTTCACCTTTTTTCTGAGTACATTATTGGGCAGAATCTGGAAGATGTCTCAAATATACAGCGATGCAGATGAACCCACTGACCACAAAACGTATGACTACTTCCTCCTAAAGTGTTCAGACATGTGGTTAACTGTAGATGTGCTAGTAGCAGTTTAATCAGTGGTACAGGTACCTGCCCACAACCATCATGAATAAGTAAAATAAGTCTGAAGGTTTCTTTACAATTTATTTTTGTACATCACTAGTCATATCCAATTTTTTGACAAAAACATTACAGAGCTTATTAACTTACAAAAGTACAATAACTGTATATTTATTAAGAGGCACTCAGATGTCTTTCATTAATATTGCTGCAGCACTTGATATTCTAGCTATAATATGTACCTTCGGTGTAGACTGAGCACTTTGACTCCCAGTGAGGAAGCTATATTACACTGATCTCCATCTGAGAAGCAGCAG
>JAMWET010005831.1:0-35000 GCA_024036415.1 Prochilodus magdalenae
GTTTTTTTTCTTTGTGCTTCATGTATGTTTCAGTCACAGGTGACTAATTAATTGTCTGATGGGTTTATTAAACCGTTAACAGAATTAATTGGGTGGTTGAAAAGGAGACACGATGCCCCCCACACCCTAACTCTAACGTAGAGTTACGTCAGGCGTAACCGGCTGCCAGATACCGTATCGTGCCCGCTTTCTACCACTCCTTACTACTTCTTTAGTTCCATTCTGCTGATCTGTAATTACCCATTAATATATCTCATCTAGACGCAGATCATTTCATTCCAATTTAATCTTAGGCCACCAAACATCAAGAAAGGCCGTTAGCTTGGGTTTTCCTAAATGAATAGTGTAGTCCAAATACGTTGCATGCAGCTTTGACTCTTTGTGCTTTATGTGACTTAGGACAATTATGTTGCATGCAACTCAGAACATGCAACTAGTTCATAAAGCCATTCTGTAGAGCAGAGCTAGCAGGTCAGCTTGGGTTCCTCAGGTGGTCAAGACACCTCTAGCAATTTGCTAATCAGCGCTACACTAACAGCAATAACATTGTTTGCATGTTGTATTTCAAGGTTCTACCCGTCATATGGGTATGCCGGAACAAGCTCCCGCAGCTGTGCTCCATTTCTAACGCTTGTCAATTAACGTTGACTGGATTGCCACTCATATAAATGCACATATACAGGGGTTGGACAATGAAACTGAAACACCTGGTTTTAGACCACAATCATTTAATCTAGTATGCGATTGTAGCGAAAGGACGAAGTTGCAGGTGAACCACGATTTAATTAACTGCCACGTAATTATGGCCCGCAGCCTGTGAGCTTTATGCTTTTCGGAACAATACCGGCGCCGTTAGCACCCTGAACATCCCTTTCAGACAGCTTCCTACTTGCCGCATCCACCAGTTAATCCTGTTAAGGATGCTGCGTTCGCTCCTCTTGGTGGTCAATAGCTGACATTACCCTGGGCTACGAATGACCTCTTGATACATCACAAAGACTTAGCTGCTGCTTGGTCCAGCATGCGCCAGCCAAGCACGCCTTGCACCAACAATTGTCCTCTTTTGAAACTCTGGTATGTCACCATAATGCCCCTGTGTGCAGTGCAGTTCATTTTGCAGCAGCCAACTGCCTGCCTACTTAACCTGCTAACTGAACCTTCACACTCTGTTCTTGCTGGTGCAATGTGCAATTAATGAAGATTGGCCACCAGGCTGGTCCAATTTAGCCATGAGACCTCCCACACTAAAATGACAGGTGTTTCAGTTTCATTGTCCAACCCCTGTACCTTATAGCTTTCCCAAGGCCTGCCTAGACACTGCAGACAATTGATCATATCATCTCACTTGGATGGCTTTTGAATGACGTTTTCGTTCCCAGCCCAAAGCTGCAGCCGAATTTGAGTAACTGTTTCGCCTATTCTTCTACAGTAGCTAACACCATATACTGAGCTTCTGCCCTCCACAACGTCCATGCACAGATCATTGATTTGTAATAAACAATAATCAATGAAATCAATACAGAGTGAAGGTTACAGGGACTGTTTATGAGGAATGTGTCGGCTGCTGGAGTTAAGGTGGATGGGTTCAGCTCCAGTCGCTCAGAGGAAGCTGAAACGTGCTGAATGATCAGGTCTAATAGTGTCTGAGAAGCGGAAGCGCAGTAGAGGCCTCACAAAGGCCCTGCAAGAGTCTGATGTCAGATGTTTGTTTGGGCTTTGAGCACAGATCTGTTTCTGTGTGTGTGTGTGTGTTTAGGAGATTGGCACCGCGTGTGTCTGTGTGGGAGTTTGTTTGTGTGAGAGACGGCTTTCAGCTACTCTTCATCAAACCCATGCGCTGAGTGAGAGTCTGTGTGGTCCTGTGGCTGCTGATGACTGAAGATTTAATTTAGTCTCTACTGTATTTATACCACATTATACAACAATCCAGAGAGAGAGAGAGAGAGAGAGAGAGAGAGAGAGGGAGGGAGAGAGAGAGAGAGAGAGAGAGAGAAGGAGAGAGAGAGAGAGAGAGAGAGAGAGAGAGAGAGAGGAGAGAGAGAAGGAGAGAGAGAGGGAGAGAGAGAGAGAGAGAAAAGAGAGAGAGAAGGAGAGAGGGAGAGAGAAGGAGAGAGAGAAGGAGAGAGACAGAGAGAGACAGAGAGAGACAGAGACAGAGGAAAAGTGAGGGAGGGAGACAGAGAGAGGGAGAGAGAGAAGGAGAGAGAGAGAGACAGAGACAGAGAGAGGTAAAGAGAGAAGGAGACAGAGAGAGGGAGAGCGAGAAAGAGAGAGGTAAAGAGAGAAGGAGAGGGAGAAAGACAGAGAGGGGAGGAGAGAGAGAGAGAAAGAGAGAAGGAGAGGGAGAGAGACAGAGAGGGGAGGAAAGAGAGAGAGAGAGAGAGAGAGAGAGAAAGAGAGAGAGACAGAGAGAGAGAGGGAGTGAGAAGGAGAGAGATGGAGAGAGAGAGAGAAAGAGCGACAGAGAGGGGGAGAGAGGGAGAGGAAGAGAGAGGGAGAGAGAGGTAAAGAGAGGGAGGGAAAGAGAGAGGGAGAGAGAGAGACAGAGAGAGAGAGAGAGAGAGACAGAGAGACAGAGAGAGAGAGAGAGAGAGAGAGAGAGAGAGAGAGAAAGAAGAGAGAAGGTGAGGAGGACACAGGAACAGTTCACCAATGAAACATCAACATTCCAGTATCATCCACTGACACTACACCACCATCAGAGAAAGAGAGAGAGTGAGAAAGAGAGGGAGAAAGAGAGAGAGGCACAAAGAGACAGAGAGGGACTGACCCAGAGAAAAAGAGAGAGGGAGACAAGGAGGGGGCAGAGAGAGAGGCAAACGGACAGAGAGAGGGAGAGGGAGAGAGACAGACAGAGAGGGAAAGAGAGAGAGAGAAAGAGAGAGGCTGAAAGAGGGATGCAGAGAGAATGGAAGAGAGAGAGAACTAGAGAGAGGCAGAAAGAGGGACAACCAGGTTGAGAGACATAGAGAGGCACCGACCCAAAGAGAGAGAGGGGGAGGGTATGGGAGAGGAAAGAGACTAAGTGAGAGTGATAAAAGAGTAAGGCAGAGGAAGTGATAGATGCAGAGGAAGAGGGTAGCGAGATTAGGAATTCGAGAGAGTGAGAGAGAGAGAGTGCTGAGTAGTGTGGTGCTTGAGTAATAGCCACACGGTCACACAGTTACTCACATGTGTACATGACTGTTACCGGTGATGCGATCTGCTGACCGTAATGTCTGGAAGGTCAGTGCAGGTGGTTTAGAACAGAGGAGACCGATCCCAACCAGCTGCTGGTTTAGGTGCTGCCGCTTCCGCCCACTATGGCCGTTCTAGTAGTCCTGGAATTCCGGCCCTTCTGCTGCTTCCCTCCATCCCCGAGCGACTGCTGTTGAAACAGAGCAGAAGCTGCATGATGACATTAGCAGACGAAGAGTGCTGTATCCTCACAACTGCGTCCCGTCACTCTCATCTGCCATACATACACACACACAGCGTGTCTGCTCCCTCCAGGACTCCTAAAGCTGACATACACTCGCTGTCACTCCCGGCCTGTCTCTCCTCTGTCTGCTCCATGACGAGCCCCTGTGGGACGTCTCCTAAAGCTGCTGTACCAACTCAAACATGCAGACGCACACACACACACACAAATCCGAGCTGTGGAGTGAACTCAGTAGATCATATAATCCCACATCAAACCACATCACACAGCCTCTCAGTTTCTGTTTCACCGCAGTCTGTTTTTCCCGCGACCGTACCGCCTCTTCTCCATGCTTGCTGGTCAGTATACAAGACCAGGCTTGATTTTCCCATACCGAATAGACGCGACTCGGAATTGCTGAATTGCTGTTATCGCCTGCGACCAGTTGTTGGTTGGTTTAGCAGGGCATACCCTCCTAGCTTTCATCTCCGACACTGTACAACCGTTCATTCAGGCCAAAATCCCACAAGCAGGCCAAACTGGAGGCCGAGAAACCTGCTCCCTGTCAAACTAGCTTTACTGCCCTTCCCCATGTCCACACGGGCCATCTCCAGCGCAGAGGAGAACCACAGGTGGATATTCACTCAGAGGCTACTCCAAACCCAGCCATAGTGGTGGAGCAGCAGCAGCCTCCATCAAAAGGCACAGTCTTCCCCCAATTACCCGTTTATCAGCCTACAGATCAGGATAGAAAAAAAAAACTTAGTAGAAGTTATAATGGAAAAATCCAAGACTAGAAATCTAATCTAAGCAAACCAGGGGGCAGGCTGAAAGGAGCTGGTGCGACCATCCAGTTGCTGGCCAGTCAGGAGATCACAGGTCCAATCCATGGTGATGCCACGGCCATCCGTGATCGGGACTGCCTTCACCCTCTCCCCACCATTCAGAGAGAGGCTAGCCAGCTCAGGAGTCTGCTAGCTAACATGACAGAGTCAGCCGCTAGTGTTCTCCTCTAAGCGTGTTGAGCTGTCCAGTGAGTGACTTGTGACTTTCAGGGCATCCTCTTCATGGGCCACACCCACCGCTATCACCGTCATGGGGAATTGATTCGGACTACGGGTACAGTAAAATCCCTGGGCTCACTTTGCTCTCTCTACCAATGATACTGAACACAATTCTGCTGGCTCAGGGATCCTAATGCATTGCTTACAGCAGGAAACGACCCTCCAAGCTTGGAAGTGTTGGGTAATAGGTGGCCACCGAGCTTGTGGGTGGAACTGCCGATGATTAATCTGAGGAGAAAGAATGAGAGGCGTATCTGGACATCCCTAATCAGAATGGGTTGCAGCTACAGCGCAGTGTTTGAACTACTGGAGCTTTAGGCCTCTCCTTCCTTCCCTCCACTCGGTGCTGCTTAGTGTCCTTCCCCGCCCGGGTCACCCCCAGGTCCGCCTAATGGTGATACATGAGCTGTGAAGCACGTGTGTGTGTGTGTGGGTGTGTGTGTGTGTATGTGTGTGTGTGTGGGTGTGTGTGTGTGTTGTATCTGCTGCTGTGGCGACAGTGTGATGGCTGTGTTATCTGTTGAGAAGAGAGGGAGAGGAGCGGAGAGACTAAGCCTGCCCTGATGAAAGAGTCACAACACCTCACACAGGACAGCGCACATTAATCACACACACACACACACACACACACACACACACACACACACACACACACACACACACATCCTGGTCACACATGTTTGCAGACGTGTGTTCATGCACACAAGTACAAGACTGTAGAGGCACTTGTGCTAGAGAGACTCTTCAGTCCTCGTTAGTCTACTGCATATGCACTAAAGGCCGATGCTGTGTCCCACCCACAGTTCACTGTGCGGACGGTTTAGGAACTTGTAAACAATTTAAATCTATTTATCTGTGGGGTAAGCATTTATATCCTGTGGAAAACTCCAATAACTATAAACGAGCAGTTTTGTTCATTATGGTAAAGGGCCCATAAGGAGTGTCTTATTGTACACTCAGCATTAGAGGAATAGAAGCACAAATAGCTGCACCCAGAGGGAATCAATCAACGGGAATGAAACTTGGTGGGCAGGTTTGGCGTTGCGAGACATGCAAATGATTTCAATCGCAGGCTCAGCTGTGCATGTGACATTCAGCGGGCATCCAGCGAGCAGTGACGGCCTCCTTGAGCCGGCACCATTGGCAGACGGTTGCACAATGCCGGACTACATCGACACTGACTGTTATGACGACTGCCCTTAACACCACGTCAATGTCACATATGGTGCTGGAATGTTCCATCATCGCGGGGGCACATGAAGTCTACGAACAGTTGCAAATGGTCACCCAACAGTGTCCTGACAGCATGTGACCTCCATGACCTCCATGAGCACAAATAACATGGACCGGACAAGTTTCTGGATGTAGGCCACATCAGTGTTCAGACACTCTTACATCAAAGAGTTGGGCCAGATTTGGTGGATGCCTTCCCTGGCACAATTCCGAGGAGAATTCCCTGTAGACTGGGATTTTAGCCACTGCTGGTAGACCCGTATGACCGTACGCTTCCATACACCTGCAGATTCAGCTACTTTCTCCACACTATGGTCTTTGGCCACACCCACATGCTCAGTCACTCCTTTCAGCCAATCATTAACATCTGCTCTGGAGACATTTACCACACATGGAGCGAGGCATTCACTGCACTGCACCACCTCTTCTCAATCTATGGATCCCATCACTCACGGCCCGCAGGTATTTATAGCCCCATCATCCTTGTGTAGCGCCATCTGCAGGAGCCTGAAGTTACTACCAGCTGGAACATACATGTTGACTCATTATTTGTCTGAAGAGCTTATGAATAAAACAACCCTAACCCTGCGGGTACACCACCAAATGCCCTTATAAGATAAACAGCACTTACGGGTTTCATCTTTGAGAGATAGGAGACCATCAGGCTCCACTCTTGCTTCAGATCGGAGCTCATTCCCTTGTCCGTCCTCTATGCTATGCAGTCTGCACATTATTTGGAAAAGGCTGGACTCTAAAGGTTGTGATTTGTTGAGAAGCAGGCAATTGCGTGACATCCAGGCATCAGCCGTCCAGTGTTTAAATGCATCCAAGGTGATGGTGTGAGTGTAGGTGTTGTTGTTGTGTCCCCCTCACTGTAGGCCACAGTCTAGTGGAGGCTTTAATGATGTAAATAAGAGCTGACTGGTAGACACATGCTGAAGGGGCCACATATTAACACAATCAACTCCCTTCGTTCGCTCCAGCAAGCCCAGGCGCATGTTAACAAACCTTCATGTCTCCTTAGAGAAGCCTAGGATCTGAAGTAGCTGTGAACTTAAAGGCCCTCTGTGCTGGAGCAAAGTCATCGCCTGCTGGGTAGCTCCACAGTACAAATGAACTACGCTCACCATCAAAAGAATAGTGGCACATACAGCTGCACCCAGGAGGAATCAACCGACAGGGATGAAACTCGGTGGGTAGGTTTGACATTGGGAGACATGCAAATGACTCAAGTTTCACGCTCGCCCGTGCATGTGACGCTGTACCGGACTGACCCAACAGCCACGACTTCAGACATTCAGCAAGCAGTGATGCCCTCCTAAGCATCACTGGCAGACGACTCAGGACTACATGCATGTAGACTTGTACAACGACTCCCCTTAACACCACGTCAGTGTCACCAAAGACTGCAGTGGTGTCGTGCCAGACTGGCATGGAGTGACTAAGAATGGCAGCAGGAATGAAACTTGGTGGGCAGGTTTGGCGTTGCGAGACATGCAAGTGATTTCAATCACAGGCTCAGCTGTGCATGTGACATTCAGCGGACATTCAGCGAGCAGTGACGGCCTCCTTGAGCCAGCCTGTTAGTGCCAGCACCATTGGCAGATGGTTGCACAATGCCGGACTACAGCCACACTGACTGTTATGACGACTGCCCTTAACACCACGTCAATGTCACATATGGTGCTGGAATGTTCCATCTTGACCTCCATGACCTCCATGGACCGGACAAGTTTCTGGATGTAGGCCACATCAGTGTTCCGGACTGAACCGGACTGACCCAACAGCCACGACTTCAGACATTCAGCGAGCAGTGATGCCCTCCTAAGCATCACTGGCAGACGACGCAGGACTACATGCATGTAGACTTGTACAACGACTGCCCTTAACACCACGTCAGTGTCACCAAAGACTGCAGTGGTGTCGTGCCAGACTGGCATGGAGTGACTAAGAATGGCAGCGGGTCATCTTCAGTGACGAGTCCAGCTTTTGTCCTGGTGGAGATGACCAACACATCTGTGTGTGGAGACCTCACAGATGGACTGCTGTTTCACTGATTAGGCTGGGCCCTCAAGACAGCATGTGTGCGTGTGCTTTAAGGAGAATGTGCCGGCCTCTCTGGCCTTCTCCCCAGTGCCCCAGGTTGTCCTAACACACACACGGCGCTCTCCAGCGTGCTCGCTAACACAGGTGTTTGTTTTTAATTGGCCAGTTGGCTGCAAGCGGCATAGAGCCTCATGTGATTGCACGTCTCTGGTGCGTATCCAAAGCAGATGAAGAGCAGAGCGGCCCATCAGAGGAGTGACACATTGTTAGCAATTAGCGCAGACTTAGTGCCTGATGATGCTAGCACACTGATGAAGTCTGTAGGGCCCCGGCAGTGTCGTGAAGGGCCAGAGTACAGTGAGTTTAGGGAATTCCCGGCTCTAACACGCAGCAGAGAAAAATATCTGGCTCTAACACACAGCAGGATTGGGGAACGCTGTAAAGCTGGAGTTAGCTACGTTACCCCATTAGCAAGACATGTGTAAGTGGAAGGCTTGAAATTAGAGCTGACAGAATGAAGTACCCTCCTAAAATGACTCCTAATGTTCATTCTTCTTCTTCTGTTCAACAGTTTTTATGGTTTCCTACATATTAATTAGCCTCGCTACATTAGCATCTGAGTGGGGAACCCCTTGGAACCTTCTAGCACTTCACGTAAAGCTGGTTCGGTGTGCGTTTATGCTCTTATTCATTCTTGTAGGCACACAACAGGATTTAAGTCCTGAGATGTCTAAGGGAAATATGCCTAATGTTTTCCAGTTGTTTCTAGGTAGGTAGCCTGGCTAGCTCTGCTTCTGGTTGGGACCTAAGGAGCTGAATGTCACTGTAGGCCTTCTGGTGGGCCTAGATACTTCACTGGCCACAGGTTGGCATGGCAGCTTGACCTAAGTGTCTCGTTCCAGTGTTAGAAATAGCAACAGCTTTTTGCCAGGGCTCTGAGTCGCTACGAAATGGTGGTAACGTATGTAATATGTCTGTTACAAGATACAAATTCATCAGGGAAGTTACAGGCTTTAACTGTGTGTACAAATACGTGTGTCTAGAACAGCCCAACACGCTAAAATGCTAGCAAATATTAGCACTATTGCGCATGTGTGTGTTTGTATTTGTGTGTGTGTGTGCGTTTTTGTGTGTGTGTCTATGTGTGTGTGTCTGTGTGCGTGTTTGTGTGTGTGCATTTTTGTGTGTGTGTTTGTATTTATTTGTGTGTGTGTGTCTGTGTGTGTTTGTGTTTATTTGTGTGTGTCTGTGTGTGTGTGTGTTTGTATTTGTGTGTGCTTGTTTGTGTGTGTGTGTTTTTGTGTGTGTGTTTATATTTATTTGTGTGTTAGTGTGTGTGCGTTTTTGTGTGCGTTTTTTTTGTGTGTGTGTGTGTGTGTTCATGTATGATGCGTGCGTGCGTGTGTTTGTGTACGTGTTAGTGTGTGTGTGTGTTTTTGTGTGTGTGAGTGTGTTTGTATTTATTTGTGCGTGTGTGTTTGTGTTTCTATTTATTTGTGTCTGTGTGAGTGTGTTTGTGTATGGTGCGTGTTTGTGTGCGTGTTAGTGTGTGTGTGCGTTTTTGTGTGTGTGTGTGTCTGTGTGAGAGTGTTTGTGTTTGTATTTATTTGTGTGTGTGTGTGTCTGTGTGAGAGTGTTTGTGTTTGTATTTATTTGTGTGTGTGTTTGTGTGTGGTGCATGCGAGTGCATGCGTGTGTGTTTGTGTTTCTATTTATTTGTGTGTGTGTTTCTATTTATTTGTGTGTGTGTTTCTATTTATTTGTGTGTGTGTGTGTGTGTGTGTGTGTGTTTGTGTGTGGTGCATGCATGCGTGTGCGTGCGAGTGCATGCGTGTGTGTTTGTGTTTGTATTTATTTGTGTGTGTGTTTGTGTGTGGTGCGTGCGTGTGTGTGTGTGTGTGCGTGCACGTGAGTGTGTGTGTGTGTCTGTGTGAGTGTGTTTGTGTTTGTATTTATTTGTGTGTGTGTGTATGTGTGTGTTTGTGTGTGGTGTGTGCGTGTGTGTGTGTGTGTGTGTGTGTGTGTGGAGCGTGCGTGTGTGTGTGTGTGTGTGTGAGTGTGTGTGAGTGTGTGTGTATGTCTGTGTGTTTCCCATTTAATTTTGACATTTATGGCCCAAACCAGACTTACCTCCATAGTCATGGTCCACCACTGGAATCCAGGCAATGTTGCAAGTCCTTTCAGAGTGTATAGCATGCAATAGCACTCTGAGTCGTACTGGTGTAGCCCTTTGATATATCTATCAGTGAGTGTGTTTACATGCACCTGATAATCTGATTGCTGCAGAAAATCAGATTGTGTCAGTAATCTGTTCATCATATTTACATATTTCAGCAACCAGGTAATGGGAAACTCTAAATCAGGCAGCAATGAGTTTCAGTAAACTCACAGGAGAAGACCTGACGTAAGCTAAAACTCGAGTGTCATGGTGCAGATGGTTTTGAGAAACCCAATCCCAGAGTTTAAATCCGGCTCTGTTTATCATTTTAAGGCCTCGCCCTGGGTTAGGAACTCACCATATGCTGTTTCCATGACCACCTGAACAACTGTAAAAGTGGATTGTAAGTCGTTGGCCCGACTCAGACCTGGGCTGTGGGTTGGTTGAGTTGGCGATGGGTAGTGTGGTTGAAACGAGGAATGAAGGGAAAGAGACTCGATCATGGACTTCACTCTTAATGCTAACGCTGTTCTCAAGCTACACAAAACACCTGCTTCTCTACATGCTCCGCCATATTTTCCCTCTCCCGCTCTTCCTCTCGCTCGCTCACTCACTCCGCCTACAGTTCTACGTCATCAACACACACAACAGATTTTAAACAACCATTTACAGGATGTAGTTTTCATACTACCATCATTAGTTACTGCTTTTACACCATCATAACTGCAGACGTCTGAATCTGACCAGGGTATTACCTGCACATACACAAGTCTAGGACAGTATTCCCTATAACCGCTGTCACCTCACCTCCAGTAGTGCCTGGGTTCGCCTACCTCCCAGACCGCTTTCTTCAGTTGAATGTTTTCGTCATGTCTGTGTGGGTTTCCTCTGGTTGTCCCAGTAGAAGTCATGCTGCTAAGCAACCTGGAAATGCTAAAGTGCCCTCTATTGCCCTTCCTTTCGCCCAGTGGGCACTAGCATAGGCCCCGGCCCCTCCTGTGTCCCAGTAGGACGAGTGGTGTAGATGATGAGTAAATGTATCTTTACCATCTGCATTATGATAGCTGGGCAGGAAGACCAGCTTTACTTAGCCAAGTCCCCATGCTAACTTGTAGCTAGGGAATCTCCATGGCAACATTAGTATGTGTTCATGCGCTATGCATGTAGCAGTTCTCAGTTTAGCCGGATAAGTTTAAAGTGAGTGTTGCTAATGTCCCTCCCCATTTCTGGGGACTTTATGGACAGTCTTGTTTGGACTTCGCTATATGGCATTTGCAGACATCCTGCTTTGTGAAACACTCTCCTGTTTAGCAGGTGTGCTAGGCAACCTGTGCTAGACTCTTTGGCGAGTTTGGGAACATTGCTTTAGGGAATGGTGCACGGGTTAGCATAGCTGTTTCCCTGAAGGCATGAGCAGTTTGATAATCAGAAGATTATCCATCAGCAGGTGTATTGTATGACGACCTGCTTATGTAAACCTCATCAAGCATCATCTGACATCATCGGAATAAAGGAAGAGAGGCATCTGTTGTCTACAACACAGGCTGGGAATTGTTTCCCAAAGCTACCCAGTGTGCTAGCCATCAGGTATTTCCCGTCCGTCCAACCTGGGTGACATTTTCTTTCATCTGCTCTTTGCTATGCTGGTTGCCGGTTTACAGAGCTTGTGGTGTTTCATGTTTGTTGAAGGGTAGGCTAGATTTGCTATGCGATGATGTGAGGAACACAGTGACGTTAGGAGGAGCTGATGCGGGTTTGAAAGATCTCCGGTTTAGCATTTGTGATGTATTTCTGCGATGCATCGTTTGCACAGAGACGTGAAATCAGATATTTGTCAGAATGTTTATTATCCTTTGCTTTAAAATCAAAGCACTGAACTTTCCAAGACCTGTATTTTGGGTCTGATAAGAGTTGAGTGACGTATTGATTTTGGATAACAAGTCGCTCATGGAAAAGACCGTATTTTCCTTTCCTATGGTAGATAATACATTATACCATCATCGGACACTCCAGGCTGGAAATAAGAGCGCGAGAGCCGCACTGCCAAATGTCCAGCATGCATATATAAATCCAGGCCCATATAAACACAGGCAAACAGGGCAGCTTGAACTTACAGGAAGGTCAGCAAAGGTCTGTGTAATCTGTTACTTGAACTGAATGAATAGCATACAGAACTTATGGGCACATACATGTGTAAGTGCATCCATATAGCATTATGAACATGATTATAAAGAGTTATAAAGAAGGTATTACATGTTATAGCTGGGTTTGTTATGTGTTATGTCTTATTAATGTGTATAACATGTTATATTGTCATTTCCTAATCAATAATAATAATAATAATAATAATAATAATAATAATAATAGCGACAACAACAAAAACAACAACAACAACAATAATAATAATAATAATAATGATAATAATAATAATAATAGTGATAGCAACACTAATAATTATAAGGATGCTTATGATGATGATGATAATGATGATATAAAAATAATAATAATAATACAATTTTAGTTTGTATAACATCATTTTGTAATTTAATACATAAATAGAGCTCACACAGAATATATAAACATAATTCAGAGAGCCCAAAATTAATTAGTAAGATAAAATAAAAATGGAGACAATCAAACAATCATTTTAGCAATACAAATAAAATCAGAGAAACATAAAGACACAAATGAGCTTGAAAAGTAAAGTAAAATGAAGGTACACAAAGTAACATTTCAAAACGTTACAGCTATAAATTATTAAAATAATTACATTAAAATTAAAAACAAAATGCAATTAGTTATAAAAGCAGGTAAAACCAGACCAATCATAAAAAACATTTTGTAAAAGTTTATATTAGTAGGCCTTTAGCTGCTTTCTAAATTCTTGTGTGGATGTTGCGTAATGTCTAATCTCATTTTGTATATTCTTCCATTCTTTCGGTGCATAAAAATGAAATAATAATAAATAAAAAATAAAGAAATAAATGAGACACAGCTATTGTCTTCACCTAACAGTGGTGTGATTTATATTGTAAGTCCCCACTGTGTCAGTGTATAAACAGGCTTTGGTCCCCACAATGTGGTCTAATCCCGGTACACACACACTCTCACACACACACGCACACCACACACTCACGCACACACACACACACACACACACACACACACACACACCCACACAAGCACACACACACACACACACAACACACACACACACACACACACACACACACACACAAACACACACACAGACTCACAAACACACACGAACACACACACACAAGCACACACACAATCATACACACACACAGACTCACGCACACACACACACGCACACACACACACGCACACACACACACAAACACACACAATCATACACACACACACAAACACACACACAGACTCACGCACACACACACACACAAACACACACATACAAGCACACACACACACAAGCAAACACACACACACACAAGCACACACACACGCACACACACAGTGCTGATGAAGAAATGAAAAGCAAACATGCACAGAGGCACTACAGAGGTCAGAAAGGTCAGAAGTGCACAAACACCTTTCAGTGGGATTCCCATCACCCTCTCGGAGTGAGGCCTCTTTTACAGGCCTGCTTCACTCCGAGCCCCGCAGCTGGGTTAACCCGCTTCCTCTCATTCATTAAACCAGGTTTTACACCGCAGAGCTCGGACCAGCTTTTTTCCACGCTCCGGTCACACTCATAAATACAGCTCCTCTCGTAGGACCTCCTTTTACAGCAGGAACCAGGAGCCCAGTCACATCCCTCACCGGAAGGCTGGAGACGCCTGGGACAGGAATCCTAATGTCTAGTTGTTATCATATTAATAGGGCTACGGAGAACCAGCAGCATGTCTTAGGCCCTGTTCGGATGGGAGTAGGTTTACAGTGGGAAGTGGAGTTCATTAGTGATTTCAGTCCGGTCCGGATGCGCCGTGTCAGTCATTTTACCAGAACTCTCAACCGTGGATTGTGCATATCGTCGCTGTCCAAAGAAAAACAGCTATCTCCAAAATAGCAACTTTACAGGAGAAGAAAAAAACCTCTTTAAACTTGAATGGAAGTCAATGGAACCAGACATCTTTCTAAGCAGTTTTGGGAAATTTCTGTTGGTCCATTCTTTATGGAATTTCCTCACAGTGTAAACAGCAGCTCATGTGATCAAATGAGGCATAAAAGTAAAAATCAACAAAAATGGAGATACAGTGACGATATGCTTTGGACAGCGACGATATGCTGTGTACATGAAAAATACAAAAGTCCTCTTTCTAGTCAAAGCAGCCTTTATAATAACAGCCATGTTCATTCATTTTTCCAAGAAATAAAAAAAGAAGAGGACAAAAAAATAAAATACCTTGACAAATTTGGTAGACACAGAGTACTTACAGCTATTATCCCTATGCTCTTATAACAGTGGACCATCCACCCCAGAGTCCAGACCTCCACATCTGGTGAAATACCCCAGCAGATGAAATGAATGGAAGCCATAAAAGGCTGGACACATCATGTGCCTTTAAAATTACATGTCATGGTTTCATGTCATTGTTGAGGCTTCTGTGTAGTGCGGCCTCATTGCTGCTAGAAACTTCCCTTAACCACTCGAGAATAAGAAAATCCTCCGCCATAGAGGCCATTATACATCCAAAGGCAAGCGCGCCGGGGGAATCTGGGGCTGCCTTCCCTTACCGGAATCGGAATGCAGAGCCGGACACCGCTAAGTGGGCTGAACAGTTCAGTTCTGAAGCTGCTTTGTAGAAGAATGAACTGGCACACGTGGAACGCTCCATAAACGAGTTATGAAATAACCCACGTTTGGGAGGAGGACTGTCTACAGCGTTCCCTCCTTCCCTCCTTCCTCCCTGAGATCCTATAAACTTCCATACTTTCAATTTCCTGTGACTTTCTCCTGTGACTTCCACTCTTGACTCCATACTGGTCCCTGTGTGATGTGCAAGCGTCAGTGAAAGCGGCACCGCTATAGAGATGGACCGTATTCTCATTCTGCTGGTGTTCAGGCTGAACTGATAAACCTGAACATCTCTCTCCTCTCTTTTCACTCTCTCCCTCTCTCATTGTCTTACTCTGTCTTCTTTCACTCTCTTCCACTCCTCTCTGTATCTCTCGCCTTGCTTTTGTACTCTCTCCCTGTCTTACACTGCACTATCTCCTCTTTTTGTCTCTCTTCTCCTCTTCAGTCTCTCCTCTTTATCTCTCTCTCCTCTCTCTTTTTCTATCTCCTATCTCATTCTCTTTCTTCTTACTCTCCTCTTTTTCCTCTCCCATCTCTCTTTCTCTCTACCTCTCTCTGTCTATCTTTCCTATCTTATCTCTCCTTCTCTCCCATTTTCTTTCACCCCTCTCTTTCGCTCTTATTTCATTTGGTCTTTCTCTTTTCTCACTCTACTCTTACTCTCTCCCTCTCTTTCTATCTCCCGGCCTCTTTCTCTCTACCTCTCTCTCCTCTCTCTGTCTTTCTATCCTATCTTATCTCTCCTTCTCTCCCATTTTTCTCACTCTTCTCTCCCTCACCCCTCTCTTTCTCTCTTATTTCATTTCGTCTTTCTCTTTTCTCACTCTACTCTTCCTCTCTCCCCCTCTTCCTCTCTCCCTGTCTCTTTCTCTCTACCTCTCTCTGTATCTTTCCTATCTTATCTCTCCTTCTCTCTCATTTTTCTCACTCTTCTCTCTTTCACCCCTCTCTTTCTCTCTTATTTCATTTCGTCTTTCTCTTTTCTCACTCTACTCTTCCTCTCTCCCCCTCTTCCTCTCTCCCTGTCTCTTTCTCTCTACCTCTCTCTCTATCTTTCCTATCTTATCCCTCCTTCTCTCCCATTTTCTCTCTTCTCTGTCTCTCACCCCTTTACTCTTTCTCTCCTGTTTAATTTCATCTTTCTCTCTTCTCACTCTACTCTTCCTCTCTCCCCCTCTTTCTCTCTACCTCTCTTCTCTCTCTATCTTTCCTATCTTATCTCTCCTTCTCTCCCATTTTCTCTCTCTTCTCTCTCTCTCACCCCTTTACCCTTTCTCTCCTATTTAATTTCATCTTTCTCTCTTCTCACTCTACTCTTTCTCTCTCTCCCTCATTCTCTCTCTCCTATCTTATTCTCTCTCATTCTCTCACTCTTCTTCTCTCTCTTTCCCTCCTTTCTCCCTCTCTTCCCCCCTCTCTCTCGCCATCAGTCCTCCTCTCCTGCCCTGTCTCTGACCCCTTCATATGCTTATGAAATATGCACATGCTCAGCATTAGCACCTACACTGGCCTACATTCCTGCTAGTTCTGTTATGATACTGTATACACAACACTCCTGAGCTTCAGCAACACGCACTCCAGGAGCAGATTCATCATTAGCTGAGCTCAACACCGCTATGCAATACTACCATCAGCCAAGCACTAACCGAGTTCCCATGAACACCCTATGTGCCTAAGACCCTTCATTAGACCAGACACTGAGGGGAATCTTATTTACCCAGTGCTTGTTGGGCTGAATTGGGTGTTGGGTTTTTGACCTTGCTGAGACTGTATATGCATCCAGGGAGTTGGACTCAAGTTGGTAGGTTGCCAGGGACCCGCTGACATTTGAAGGGAGGCGACCCGTAGCCCACTACTGCCGGGCACTGGCTCTGAGAGACTAGTGAACAGTGTACAGTGTTGTGTTTCTCTCCACTTGTGCGTCTGTCCTCACCCTGATGCAGCGATAGTGGAGCTCATTTGAAACAGCAGTGTGATACACGATGCAGGCACGGTGGAGGTGGATATTAGGAAATACCCCACAAACCAGCCAAACCTCAGAGGTCATGACCTTTTCTTTCTTTTCATCAGATGTGGCCAAAAGGGCCATTATTAACACTTCTGTAATCTCTGGACTGGGCTTTATTTTCAAGCAGGAATCTACTGAGCACTTTGGTGACTAACATGACCTTAGAAATGAACAGAAAGGCAGACAGTGACCAAACACATGCTGCACTGTCCTGTGTGCACGAAGGCTACTTTGCAAGCAAATGCAGTGACTTCAGGCTCCTGCAGATGGCGCTGCACAAGGATGACGGAGCTTTATATACCTGCAGGGTGTGAGTGATGGGATCCATAGATAGAGAAGAGATGTTACAGTGCAGGGAGTGTCTCGTTCCATGTGTGGTAAACGGCTCCAGGGCAGATTGACTAAGGGGAGTGACTGCGTTTGGGCGTGGCCAAAGACCATAGTGTAAAGGAAGTAGCTGAATCTGCAGGTGTATGGAAGCGTGCGGTCATACGGGTCTACCAGCAGTGACTACAATCCCAGTCTTCGGAATTGTGCCAGGGAAGACATCCACCAAATCTGGCACCAACTGCTCAATTCTTTGTGTGGCTGTATCCAGAAACTCGTCCGGCCCATGCCAAATCCAACCACAGCTGTTATTGGTCAGCAGTGACTCATTTTTTATTTTTTGTATGATCCTAGTGGTACTACAGAGTGGGCTGTTGGGAAATGTAGTCTTTATGACATCTAGTCATAAGTAGGCATTCAACGGTCTCTAAAGCTTTACAGTAAAACAGTAGCATCACCATTCCTGTATAAGAGCTTTTGCTTGTCTGTTAGTCACCGTCTGCCGGTTACTGACTACGCCAAGACTGAACAAGGCCTTTCCCGGAATCAAAACAACAAGCTCCACTGTCCACACTGAGCAGAGTATTCATAATGTGGTGTGTAGCTGAAGGGCCATAGCGCATGATGATATTTGGTAAAGCTCTTGGCTTTAAACCTAGAAGTTTCCTACAGCCGTTGTAATGTCATTAACCCCCAAGTTGCTCTGGGATGAGAGTAACAAAGTAGCACGGTGGTTCTCTGTTCTGATCCTATGAAACGGAGATGTAGTCTACTGATTCGCAGGTATAGAGTGTATATCCTCCAGGAAACCACTAGCACTGACACTTCCTAACAGACACAGATACAGAAATAGGTCTGTATATAAAATATTGACACCTGAAAGAAAGTCTCAAATTAACACTAAAACCTAACTGTGAACAGTTACATAAACTCGCAATGAATACAAAACATTCATGTGTTCTAGAAACTCACGTTGTGACTTACATTGTATGGCATTGTGGAGCACCTTACTCAGATTTCTTTACAGTGGTGGGGATAGGAACCAGGGTTCAACCTACATGTGTCTTCTGGGATTTCATATGCTCACCAGGCAAAAAAACGAGGCACCTGTCACTGAAGTGGACCTGATAGCATGTAACACCTCCATGAGCACCAATAACAGCTGTGACTGGATTTGACCTGGACTGGACAGGTTTCTGGACGTAGGCCACATCAATGTTCAGTCAGTCTTACACTAAAGTATTGCGTAGTTGGGCCAGATTTGGTGGATGGTTCATTCTGGTTGTCCCACAGATTTTCAAATCTGGGGATTTTGCAGGCCAGTCCAGAGGTGTGAATGCTCCTGAATGTTCATCATGCCAATCAGTCACATTTGCAGGCCTGCGAATGCGGGAGTTGTCATCTTGGAATGCCGGGATAGGAATGTTGTGTTGCTTGGTAGGATGATGAGCAAAAGGCAAAACCTGGTTGTCCAGCAACACAACCAAAGAACCAATTATGACCAATAAAAACAAAAACAACCGTTACATAAATAGCACACGCCTACCGTTATCCTCCTAGCGTAGAACCGTGCTAACCGAAAGCCATTCCGGACTGTGTCTGAAGTGCAGTTACACCATCAGTGTGATGGGGAAGGTGAGGATCCCCCAGAGCGACGCCTATATTATCACCACTGCCAACAGGTTTCAATGGTTGTACCACTCAGGACTTTGGAACCAGATCTAAGGTTCAGCATGGGGTGAGGTTTAATGTGAGCTCACTATTTGGCAAACAGCAGGCCTCATGTGCTATAACAGCTTATTAATGAATTATTGACCATTAATAAACACATCTACGCCGCTCATAAAGACTTCATCAGGATATGCATCACATATAGACGGATATTGCTGTGTGCTAGCTAGGCTAGTCATGTGTGTGCCATGGCTGAGTAAGTAGATGTCAGCATGGCGTTGAGGTCGGCTGCAATACGCACTGTCCACACCCCCAACACCCCGCACACTGCACACTTACCTAACGCGCACTCTCATGCAGACGCACATCTGGACACAGGACCTTCTCGCCACTCTCTGGCCAATTAGTGCTTCAAAAACAAAGGAAGAATGAAAGAAAAAAGCGAAATTCCGCCGGCATGCCTCACTCGGAGCACGCACATGAAAGGCAGGATTATAAGGGAGAACTAATCTCTGGCCTTTAAAACACACTGCGTTTATTTTTACAGTCTCCAGCTGCACGTCCCTACACACGTCTATGTGTGCGTGTAAATAAAGGAGCGCAGCGGAGAGGGAGGTGTATTAAGGTGTAGAGAGAGTGATGGAGAGAGACAGACGAACAGAGGGAAGGAATAAAGGGCACATGCACCGCAGATGCTCGGCAGCAGACAATCGGGAGATAAACTCTGAAGAATAATGGAGTTGGTGGGAAAACGTGACAACAGAACCAGCGCTCTCAGACTCCCATAGACTCCCAAATGTGAGGTCCCTGCTGAAACTGGAACCGAACATGTGCGGAATCTTTTCCCCAAATGTTAGCAGTTACTGCACCTTTCTTCTCCAAAAAGCCCCCCCGCTGTACCCACTCGGTTCTGTACTCCGGTGGTCAAGGGCAGGATCTGATGCAAAGTCACCACAGACTGTTATACTCAGATCTTAATTATGTCTAAGAATAGGCAAGTGTATGTGCATGCACATGCATACCTATACCGCCAGTCAAAGTCCTGGAGTCATTGTTTTCAATAAGGTGAAGCGTATTTTGTCGTAGAGTGCTAAAATGATTCTAAGCCGGTGCCTCCACTCTGGAACCGTCCAAGTTTCCTGGGAAGTTATCATGACGTGTACATTTACCGCCAGTGTTGGGCTGACGCTCTTATCCAGGGCGCCCTACAATATGATCCTTACTTACACAGGCAGGTATGGGTAGTGTTAGTTGTCTTGCTTGCCCAGCTAGGGGACCGAACCCCGGTCTACAGCATGGGAGGTAGAGGTGTTACTCACTACACTGTACCAAACACATCCAGCAAGGTTCAGTAGTGGGAACCCAAAGTTTGAATTATGGCACCCAGATAGAAATATGGGATTGCTGGAAAACTCGCCATGCATGTCCATCTCCGGCAGATATGTAAATGATAACAGGTGAGGTCTGGTTATGTGTGGGCACGCACACATGGCAAGCAGGCTCTGGACAGCCCAGGCAGACCACCAGTAGAGAGGATTGATAGATCCGCCAACAAGTACAAGCAGCCGCCATAGTTTCCTTGTCCACCATCCAGACACAGGTGGTGCCTTTACTGAACGTCATTAAGTGTCATGGCGCCCATTGTGTGTGCTGCCGTTGACAGTCAGTGACCGTCACCTTTGTTGGAAGTGGTGTTAGGAACGAGAAGCCTGGGGTGCTACAGACTGGAACCGGATCGCCTTTAGTATCCAGGTTGTGTTTGGGATCCGACGACGTCCAGGTTCGAGTATGGACGGCCACATGGTGAGGGCTTCAGTCCTGGCTTTGCTGTGGAGCCACACACTGCCCCAACTGCTGGTCTTATGATCTGGGGAGCTGTTGCACAAGACAGTCGGTCACCCGTAGCAGTGATACGAGAGACACTGACAGCTCAGTGATATGTGCAGGACATCCCCTAGCCATGTGATGTCTCCAACACTTCCTTGGCCCGCCTGGTCAGGCATTTATGGGACATCTGGGCTGCCATCTTCGGCGACCTATCAGTGTGCAGGATCTACAGGCCCAGTTGTAACATCTGTGGGCAAATCTGACCTGACCCAGGCCATAGTCACCTTCAAATTTCAGTTGAGTGTGTACGCACATCTCTTTGCTACAGAGATAGGGCAGGTCTGTAATGGCAAGCACATGGAGCTGCTGTCCATACTGCACTCAGCCTACCGCCCACTGAGCCTTCTAACCCCTCACCGGACCACTTCAACTGTTTCACTTTCACTGGTATCCCTCTCATTGGCACCACTGCTCGCCCTGCTCTCAAGTTCTCTGACCACTACAGATCACTGCGGGTTGCATTTTACTTCTGACACCACTGTTGCCCCAGCGTATAGGAAGACACATGCTCTTTACTGAACATACAGATATGCAAAGCCATGGGGGACCAACATTAGCCACACACTTCACTCTTACTGACTGACCCCTAACACTCAATTGCCCAAACAGCCAACCCACTCTCATCTTGTACAGATAATATAGAGATCAGCTGAAGTTAGCGCCCTCTCTATTCTTACTTCCTGTTCCACCTTAAATGATATACAACATGCAGATGGCTCTACGGGCGCCAGCATGTAACAGCCGCACTATTTAAGGTGGAACCGAAACTCAAATAAACTAATACTAGCCTTGTTTAGCTGAAAGGTGGCAACCGTATCTATGGAGGCCATTCCTCTTGGGTTGGTGAGGCTCAGTGGATAACACCCCTGGTAGAGCTTCCACCCCATGTGGGATACAGGGGTTTGATTCCTGATCTGGGTGACTGTGCTGTCCTTGGACAGGACTCCTAACACTACAGTGGCCTCCCTGTAATATGAAAAAGAGCGTTAGCTGAATGTCTCGAGTGTAAATATGTAAATGTATACGTGACTCGTGAAAATGGACATAAGTGGCAAGAACTAGGCATGGGGAAGATGCTGCTTAAGGAAGATGAAGACATACCCAGCAGTTGGGCAGTGAGAAATGCTGACGGGACCTTAACTTGACTTAGCAAGCATTAGCCTGTAGCATTTTGAGGTGGGGACATTTGGCACCCTTAATATCAATCTGAGCATGAGCCCATGTTATCTTCCTACCAACTGCGCATCAGTCTGCTTTGAACGCATCTCCTCCTCCAAGGTCAAGCCTACGGTGAGTGTGTGTGCACGCTTTGATGTGTGCAGAGCTTTTCCTTCTGTGTGTTGAACACTTTCATCCCCCCCTCCTCAGTCCCCCTATTTTTACATCAGCAACCTCTGATTGACGTGAACTGTGTGCGCATGAGAGACTGGGAATAGGAGCTACCCGTGTGGTCTTTGTGTTATGGACATGTTTAATATATACACTCATCTGCTGCACCCAGAGGGAGGTGTGGGAACGCTATGCGGAAGGAAGTAACTCTCGGTATGGAGCTGTAGAGGTTCCTAATGGTGTCCTGTGATGATCCGTCCCATACAGCTTAAATAGTCTCACACAGTTTCTGCAGATGGTGCGGTAGGGGTGGAGGTGGAGGTGGAGGGACACCAGGCCTTCCACACGTGACAACAAACCGTTCATCTTGGTGCTGACCACGGTGCCTCCACACACGGATTCGTTGGTCCCTACCTGATACATCGACCTCTTGTCTAAACGACGCCCACATCGAACCCGGGTGATTTCTGCGTGTGTGGTTTGGTGCGGGACTGTGTGTTTGGTGTGTGTTCCTCACTGAAGGGTCTATCGGATGGTCTTTGATGAATTATCTCCTCCTCCCGTGAAGCTTCCTGCTCCTGGTTGATCATCCATCAAAGACGTCCTGTGGCCCCTCAGCTGGACGCTAAATGCTTATCTGGACTGGTACCTGTGACGCAGGCCGTGGCCGGTCACCAGACGCCGGACGCTTTGGTGGTAAACACCTTTGAACTGCGGCGGGCCGGAGCGGGCAGCCGATCCCTCACACACACGCGAACGCACGCACACTCGGCCTGCAGATCCAGTTTCCTTCAGGAATAATTTAACGCCTCTGGAATGCTTCACCTCCGACACATGGCCTGAAGTGGAGGTCCGCAGAGAGCGGGGTTTTATTTCACAGCCCAGAATGCGCGATTGTGTGCATGTGTGTGTGGGGATGTGGGTGCATGTGTGTGTTTTCCTAATGCACTTCTCCTTGTCTGTTTTCGTTTCGGACCGGCCCTGTGCCTGTGCCATCAGTCTCCGTAGCTGCGTTGAAATCTGAGTGAAGGCTGCGCTCACCCTGGAGATTTGGGGCATGGGCCCTTTTTTTCCGGACCCAGATTAGGGCCTAAATCCACCCCTGGACTAAATTACAGTCTCTGGTGAAAACAGTTTCAGGCTGAACCCACCAGACTGTGTGCAGAGACGCAGATCTGCTGTTCATTTCAGTGTTTATGGTTTTTAATCTCTGTGGTTTACATGCACTGTCCTGGCAAAATCACCGTATAACCACCAACACGCGCTGTTAAAGGGTGGTATGCAGAGGGTCTACAGAGTAGACACACGGGAGGAGAACATGGCCCCGAGCTGTGTGCTGATGCCAGCACTTTCTGTGATGCTCTACGTCATGTAGCTGCACTGTGTCCCGTCTGCCATGGTGTGTGGCATATACATTAACTACAGGTCCATCCTAGAACATCTATCAGACCATTAG
The DNA here is from genome assembly GCA_024036415.1 of Prochilodus magdalenae. Classification (NCBI taxonomy): domain Eukaryota; kingdom Metazoa; phylum Chordata; class Actinopteri; order Characiformes; family Prochilodontidae; genus Prochilodus; species Prochilodus magdalenae. The sequence continues at coordinate 23,363 of JAMWET010005831.1, forward strand.
AGCTCAGTGAGGGTCTACTCCTGCTCAGCTATGATGCACTGCAGCTAAGCTGCTCTATTAGAGGGTTCACATATGCATGCACACACACACACACACACACACACACACATACACACACACACATACACAAACACGCATATACACATACACACATACACACACAACACATACACACACACACACACACACATACACATACAAACACACACACACATACAAACACATATACACACATACATACAGAACACACACACACAAACACGCACACGCACACACACACACATACACAAACACGCATACACACACACACACATACACACACACACACACACACATGCATATAGATACACACACAAACACACACATACATACAGAACACACACACACACACATATACACACATACATACAGAACACACACACACACACACACACATATACACACATACATACAGAACACACACACACACACACATACACATGCCACACATACACACACAGGGTCTTGCACCTATGGCCACAGGATGACACACACACATCCCACACGGTTCACACACTACACACACACATTCGGGAAACTCGTTGATCACCTCCGACACAAGAAGTCATACACAAACACGCATATACACACACACATCGTCGACCCTTTCTTTCTCACGCACCACACACACAAGGCACACAACGGCGCCACTGGCTTGGTCTTCCATACAAAAACACGCATACACACACACTGGCTCCCTGTGTTGCCCGGATCAGATTTAAAACATCTGATGCCTTTACCAAAGCCAAGGAATGGACCAGCGGCCTCCCTAACCTTATGGCAATGGTGAAGATGGTCGACACACTTCGTGCATTCAAGTAAAGCTAGTCACGAACCACCACATACAAAGAAAGTGTCCAGACTTATTCTACTGTCCTGGCTCCCGATTGGTGGAATGCATCCCACACACACAAACAGGATGAAGGGACCCATCTCTTCGATCTTGCGAAAACACTTAAGCGAAGTGACAGGTGTAAATACACACATGATCTGGTTGTATTACAGTCAATGCTGTTATTGTGTTGCACACTAGGGACCACACAGTGTCTGACATGGTTAGTTTTAGGCGCACACACACACACATAAAGCACATGGAAAGAGCGTCTGCTAAAATACAGATGTAAATGTAAATACACCACACACACACACATACCCACACACATACATGCAGAACACACAACACACACACACACACACACACATATCGCAGATACACACACACACACAACACTTGCAGGACATACATGCACAAACACACACACAAAACACACACAGACACGCACACACACACAATCATTACCACACAAACACACACACAGACAGACACACACAGACACAAACACACACACATGCAGACGCACACACACACACACAGACACACACACAGAACACCCTTCATGTCACTGTCTTTCTTCGACACTAATAGTCGGTGTCCCCCAGATCAGGTGCACCTGCTCTACCTCTCTTTCCACATACTCCACTCTCTCTGTCTCTCCTCATCCTTTATTCATCTCTATCTCCATTTCTTCCTCTTCCTGTCTTTCGTCTTCTCTGACTATCTCACTCCCTTTTTCTCTTTAATTGTTTATGCTTCTCTCCCTTTCTCTTTCTCTCTTTCCCTGTCTTTTTTATGTCCCCCTCTCTTCTTCTTTTCCTATATTCTTTCTCTGTCTCGCTCATTCCATTTTCTCTCAGTCTTGCTCTCTGTTTATCAGTCTATCTCTCTATTCACTTTCTCTCACCTCTTCTCCTCCTCTCGCTATTCACTGTTGTTTCGCTCTTTCTCTATCTCTCTCTTTCCACCTCTCTCTCTGTCCTCTCTTTCAAACTCTCTCTCCTTCATACTCATTTTATGTCATATATTCACTCGTTCCCTCTATTTTCTCTCTCCCTCTTATTCTCTCTTGCCCTATTTTTTTATTTACTCTCTACCTGTCTCTCTCTCTCTCTCTTTGATCTTTCTTTTTCTGTTCTGTCGTTCTCTTTCTGTGTTCTCTCTCACTTTCTGGGTCCCCACTCTGTCCTCTCTTGTTCTCTCTTTTTCTTTCAGTGTTCTTTCTCACTTTGTTCTTTGTCTTTCTGTGTTCTCTCAATTTCTCTGTTCTCTCTTTTTTTCTGTATTCTCACTCTGTCTCTCTTTCTCAGTCTGTGTTCTTTCTCTCTGTTCTTTCTCTTTCACTCTCTCTCTGTTCTCTCTCTCTGTTCTCTCTCTCTGTTCTCTCTCTCTGTTCTCTCTCTCTTTCTGTGTTCTCTCTCTCTGTTCTCTCTCTCTGTTCTCTCTCTCTCTGTGTTCTCTCTCTCTGTTCTCTCTCTCTGTTCTCTCTCTCTCTCTCTGTTCTCTCTTTCTCTGTTCCTCTGTTCTCTCTCTCTCTCTGTTCTCTTTCTCTCTCTCTCTCTCTCTCTCTCTCTCTCTCTCTCTCTCTCTCTCTGTGTTCTCTCTCTCTCTCTGTGTTCTCTCTCTCTGTTCTCTCTCTCTGTTCTCTTTCTCTGTTCTCTCTCTCTCTGTGTTCTCTCTCTCTGTTCTCTCTCTCTGTTCTCTCTCTCTGTTCTCTCTCTCTCTCTCTGTTCTCTCTTTCTCTGTTCCTCTGTTCTCTCTCTCTCTCTGTTCTCTCTTTCTCTCTCTCTCTCTCTCTCTCTCTCTCTCTCTGTTCCTCTGTTCTCTCTCTCTCTCTCTCTCTCTGTTCTTTCTCTTCCTCCCTCTCTCTCCCTCTCTCTCTCTCTCTGTTCTTTCTCTTCCTCCCTCTCTCTCCCTCTCTCTCTCTGTTCTCTCTCTCTCTCTCTGTTCTTTCTCTCTCTCTCTCTCTCTCTCGCTCTCTCTCTCTCTCAGGAGTGTCACTCCTGCACCATGTGTGTGAGAGTGCGTACAGGCTGCATGGCTGCTCCTCCATCATCTCTCCACCCAGCTTCATTCATCACTGAAACAGCAGGGAATAAACGGCTTGAGCTTCGGTTCACCTGAACCCCTGCTGCACTGTGCTCTGAGCTGGAGGTCGTATGGAGACCTTTCTCTGATAATCTTCCATGGTCTTGAGCCGTAAATGAGCGTCTACATCTCGCTTTATACTTTCACCACCGAATCAAACACACGAGCGGCCTTCGCTGCCTCTAACCGCGCTGGCCCGAGAACAAAGCAAGAAGCTGCTGTCTTTAATTAAAGCGAGAGGCGTCTGCACATTAACAACAAAACATCGGTAACGAAGTCGGAAACATCTCTCACTTCCCTCCGCCAGAATCTCTCCGGCTGCCCAACACACAGCCAAACACGCAACTGCTTCACGGCTAAAACACGGCAGACGCACATCTGTATACAACCATGCGCCCAGTAGATCTGCGTCTTCAGAGATCACAGGTTCCTGAGCCTGGTCCTGATGTAGCCTCTGTCCTGCACATGTCGCCCCAACTGCTCTGACGCTCCCACTTTAACACTGGATGGGCTTGTTCATTTACCACACATGAGCTCAACACTGGACTCGAGTACCACTCAACTACAGCTACATATACACTGAGCTACACATACAGGCGTAGTGTCTCTCAGTATGGCCTTAGGCCGCCATGTTTGCCACTCCATGACTCCAGTCTGGCACGACACCATTGCAGTCTTTGTTGATGACGTGGTGTTAAGGGCAGTCAATGTAGCGGTCTGTGTGCATGTAGTCCTCCACCGTACACATGGGCACTAACAGGATTACTCATGGAGGGCATCACCGCTCCCTGATTGCCCCATCCTTGCTTACTTCACATGTGCGGCCAAGTGTGAAACTTGACAATCCTACCCACCAAGTCATAGAGTTGTGCAGATGGGCCAAATTTGGTGGATGCCTTCCCTGGCACAATTCCGAGGAGAATTCCCTGTAGACTGGGATTTTAGCCACTGCTGGTAGACCCGTATGACCGTACGCTTCCATACACCTGCAGATCCAGCTACTTCCTTCACACTATGGTCTTTGTAACGGCCTGTAACCTTTGATCCCTGCATTAAATGCACAGTGAACTGTGCAGAGCAAGCTAACAACCTGGAATTCATCGTCCAGGATCTCCTTAAAGATGTGGGAGCTGGAGCTGGCATTATGGGCCAACTGGTTCCACTTTAAATGGTGCTGCCGTTACATTCCTGTAGGTTCCTGTACAAGCTGTAGCATTTAAGGTGGAATGGAACGTTTGATTAAGAAGCTGGTGAAGTGGAAGCCATTTTTGGCTAAAGATGACCATCATGTCCACTGATGGTCCGGTTTTTCGGAATGGGAATGAAGTGAGGTGCTGACTTCACCTATTCAGCCTGGTGCGATAGAGTTCTCTACATAGGCCACCTGTTCTGTTGCTCTGTTGTTCCTGGTGTATGAAATATCTAGGGGTGCAGATATGAAAGAGGATATCAAGACTGTTTGGAATCGGCCCCGTTGTACCATGCCTCTTTCGCAAATGTAGGGTTTGTATCTGAAGGAGGAACAACAGTGTCTGAGGTTCACGGTTCTATGTACTGAACTCTATGGCACTTTTAATATAACTGCTATCAATGCATTACCGTACGGCTCTCTAGGATCAGGACATCCGAATTAGAACTTGAATTAGAACTTTGCACGAGTGAAGCGGCTGATCAATCATCAGTATAATCCCATTCACTGCCAATCTGTTAACGTCTGATCAGTAAAGCCCACAGCGATCCCACAGATCTCACAAGAACCCATCCAAAGTAGAGGATGAGTTTGGTGGGCCTTGTGTTCTTCTGCCTGAGCACTTCTTCTCAAGTTAGGATCATACGCCCGAGCAGCTCTGGGCCGGCTGGGACGGAGAGGATCAAGCCCGTGAGTTATTCTCGGAGACGATGATGTTTAAGCTTAAAGCTAATAAATAAATAATGAAAGAACACAATTTTGGAATCGTGTTGGATGTGGAGCGCTCGGGCCGAGCAGAGGAGAAACTAATTACAGAGCCGGGTGCGCGATCGCGAGAGACAACCGTGAGCACGCACCAACACACACACATGCTCACGCACACACATGCGCAGATCCGGAGGATTATATTTTGATGAATGTAATTAAAAGCTAAAAAGTTTCTCCCAAAGGCAAACGCACCAGGGGTTAATTAACTTCGCGTCTCTCGCGCTCACTCTCTCTCGCTCTCTCGTTCACACAGACACCACAGCCATGCTAAGAAATCGATGTAATGCTGTAATTAGCTCCATAAATGTTTGGGCTTTGCGCATAATCCTCGGGCCTGCTTGCTGTTGCGCACGGCCGTGGCTAATCTTTCTGCTCGCGTGTTTTCACACGCCAGCGTTTCGTTTTTGGAGATACGTTACCAGCACTCATTCACATTACCTCATGGAGCTACAGGGTACATATAAGCTACATACGAATTCTGCCACCTTACGTTGTTTCTGCGAATCAATAATTAAGACGAAGTCATTTGGTCTGAAGTCAAACGCACCATTCTGTAGAAACGTGAGTCAGACTTGTGCACAGCAGTGGGGGAAAGGAACCAGGAGGGATTCCTCGGTTAGCCAGATAACTTGAGCCTAAAGATTAGGACTGACCAAAATGTCCCTAGGCTTGATTTTGAGCTTACGGTATTTGGCTAACAGGGAAATGCTGCTTTGCAGAACACACTGTAACGGTCACGTTAAGTGTCGTGAGCGAGAGAAGGAGATGTGGGTGCTCCCCTGCCCAATAAATGGTCCAGTACTCCGAACGGCGGTCTCCCGCCTAGATTTCTTTATGGAGGTCGGGAGAAGCAGCTAACCCCCTGTTGCATCTCCCTCCCCGGGAGCCTTCACCCAACAACCGAGTGCGTTACAACACCCAGACCAAAGACGTCCGAAGCATTTCATGCCATGATCAAAGTTCACTGAACAAAGTATGACTCCCCTTGCATACTTGAGGTGGTGGTAGTAACTTCAGGCTCCTGCAGATGGCGCTATATGGGGCTATAGACGAAGTCTAGGGTGAGGATGAAGTCCATAGAAAGAGGGGGTGGGGCAGGGGGGGGGGTGGGGGGGGGGGGGGGGGGGGTGGGGGGGGGGGGGGGGGGGGGGGTGTAGAACCGGGGGGTCAGGGGGGGTGGGGGGGGGTGGTTGGGGGGGCCGGGGGGGGGGCGGGGGGGTGGGGGGGGGGGGGGTGGGGGGGGGTTGGGGGGGTGTGGGGGGGGGGTGGGGGGGGGGGGGGGGGGGGGTGGGGGGGGGGGGGGGGGGGGGGTGGGGGGGGGGGGGCGTGGGGGGGGGGGGGGGGGGGGGGGGGGGGGGGGGGGGGGGGGGGGGGGTGGGGGGTGGGGGGGGGGGGGGGGTGGGGGGGGGGTGGGGGGGGGGGGGGGGGGGGGGTGTGGGTGGGTGGGGGGGGGGGGGGGGGGTGGGGGGGGGGGGGGGGGGGTGGGGGAGGTGGGGGTGGGTGGGGGGGGGGGGTGGGGGGGTGGGGGGGTGGGGGGGGGGGGAGGGGGGGGGGGGGGGGGGGGGGGGGGGGGGGGGGCGGGGGGGGGGGGGGGGGGGGGGGGGGGGGGGGGGGGGGGTGGGGGGGGGGGGGGGGGGGGGTGGTAGGGGGAGAGGGGGGGGGAGAGGGGGGGGGGGGGGGAGGGCGGGGCAGGGGGGGGGGGGGGGTGGGGGGGGGGGGGGGTGGGGGGGGGGGGGGGGTGGGGGGGGGGGGGGGGGGTGGGGGGGGGGGGGGGGGGGGGGGGGGGGGGGGGGGGGGGGTGGGGGGGGGGGGGGGGGGGGGGGGTGGGGGAGGGGGGGGGGGGGGGGGGGGGGTGGGGTGGGGTTGGGGGTGGGGTGGGGTGGTGTGGGGTGGGGGGGGGGGGGGGGGGGGGGGGGGGGGTGGGGGGGGGGGGGGGGGGAGGGTTAAAGGGGGGGGGGGTGGGAGGGGGGGGGGGGTGGGGGGGGGGGTGTGGGGGGGGGGGGGGGGTGGGGGGGGGGGGGGGGGGGCAATGGGGGGGGTGGGGGGGGGGGTGTGTTGGGGTGGGGTGGGGGGGCCACAAGGGGGGGGGTGGGGGGGGGGTGGGGGGGGGGGGGGGGGGAATGGGGGGGGGGGGGGGGGGGGGGGGTCCCCTCCAGCCATGGGGGGGGGGTTTTCACTGTGTGACTTCTCCCCTTTGGGGGGGGGGGGGGGGGGGGGGGGGGTGTGGGGGGGATCCTAGGGGGGGCGTGGTGGGGGGGGGCTATAGGGAATGATGAGATTCCATAGGGGGGGGGGGGGGGGGCTACTACAGTTGCTGGGAATGTCTCGCTCCATGTGTGGTAAATGTCTCCAGAGCAGATGTTAACGATTGGCTGAAAGGAGTGACTGAGCATGTGGGCGTGGCCAAAGACCATAGTGTGGAGGAAGTAGCTGAATCTGCAGGTGTATGGAAGCGTACGGTCATACGGGTCTACCAGCGGTGGCTAAAATCCCAGTCTATAGGAAACTCTCCTCGGAATTGTGCCCATGAGTGCATCCACCAAATCTGGCCCAACGGCGCAATTGCTTGATGCAAGAGTGTCTGAACACTGATGTGGCCTACATCCATCAACTTGTCCAGTCCATGCCAAATCCAACCACAGCTGTCAATGGTGTTTGTTGTTGCATGATACTGGGTAGATTTCAGTCACAGGTGACTAACACTTCGTCCGATTACTTCTCCTCGGAATTCTGCCAGGGAAGGCATCCACCAAATCTGTCCAATTCCCGGCAATTCTTTGATGCGAGAGTGTCTGAAGTGTGAACTGTAGCTAAGTGTGCATCAGTTGGCTTTCTCCTACACTCATTTTCCTTCAGCTTCATTCAGGACCGAGGGACATGCGGATATAGCCAGCACATTCATTTGCTCCTGCACTTCGGTCAGGCGTTTTTAAGAATCCAGACAGGAGACTTCTTTGCCGACCCGGGAGACTTCATTCTAAGGCTGATTGCCTTTGGCTGGAGTTTGACATGTCGCTTCTCCAGTACAGGTCTGCATGCCAGAGCAACAATAGCAACTTCGTCATTTTAATAATGATGTGGTGACAAGTTGAAAAGGATGCAATCCAGTTTGCGCATATGGATGAAGGCTTATTGACGAGACTGTGACGAATGTGCCTCTTAGCAGCAGGTGGTCATGGATTTAAAAAAGGGAGTTTGGCAGACGGAACATTCAGACCAGTCAAGAGTTTAGGCATAAGAGAGACTACATGACTTGATAAATGGTCCTTTTGATGTCAAGACTATTTAGCTGAAGGAAGGCAAAGCAGCAGAGCATTGTGTATTGATGCTTGTGTATGTACACACTGCAAACATACTTGATCTGTAACCTCATTGCACAACTAGCCGCACCCAGAAGGAATCAACCGACAGGAATGAAACTTGGTGGGTAGGACTGACCTTATGAGACATGCCAATGATTTAAGTTTCAAGCATATGACGTGAGCGAGGACGGGCCTTATCGCTGTACCTGACTGACCCAACAGCCACAACTGGGGACGTTCAGTAAGCAGTGGTGTCCTCCATTAGTCATCCTGTTAGTGCCAGCACCATTGGCAAACGGCTGCACCACACAGGACTACATGCCCACATGCAGTTACGACGACTGTCCTTAACACCACGTCAACGTCACCCAACACTGACATTCCAGATTGTCATGGAGTGACTCAGAATGACAACAGGTCATCTTCAGTGATGAGTCCTGCTTATGTCCTGGTGGAACCGACCAATGAATCCTTGGTCAGAACCAAGATGAATGGTCTGTTGCTATGCTTGCAATCCAACTTGTTGTCTGGCAGTCCGACACTTCTTTCTGGGTGTGACTTGGCAGTTGGTGTGGTTCCTGCAGCTGGCCTGTTGCAGAGTTACTGCAGTTTCAGGCCAGGGGGGTGTGGAAGAGGGGAGGTGTGGAGGGGAGCAGGAGTAGGAGGATTGTGTGGGAGAGGCGTGAGGAAAGCAGCACCTGATTCAAGTTTAATGGTGGAAATAGATGCACATGCTCCCTGGTGTGAATAACCATTCATAGCCAGCACTCACCTCTCGAGCTGCAGACACAAGACAGATAGGAAGGCCGTTCAGAGAGCGTACTGTGCATGTGTGTGTGTGTCTGCGTGCAGCTCTAAGGGGTCAGTCTGTGAGCGATGCAGCGCCTCCGTGTTCCTGGAAGATGAGTCAAAGAAAGGAAGCAAAGCAGGGCTGAGTTTTTGACAGGGGCTGAGGTGATAGTGTTCAGAATAACATCAAATGGGGGTTTAGGAGTCACGGATTTAAGCCATGCACTTTCCGTGACCCTGCAAAGAGTAACCAGGAGTACCTGATGGGGAATGCTGTCTTCTCATGCTAGCCATAACACTTCCAAAGCTGTAGTCTCACCGGGCCAGACATGATCTCATAATGAGAACGTCTGGGGGCAACCATGAGAAGTTTTGGACTGTGTCTCGAGGGGACGTAGACCTACGGTGAACAAACTGAGTGTGGAATTTCAAAACCAATCCACTGCCATGCGAAGGTGGAGCTCAACGTAGGTGATGCTGCACTCATCAGCTTGACAAGCTGAATTGGCTAACCAAAGCATTTTGCTAGCTAGCTTGATTTACTTGTCTGCTGGACTGTACTCTTGACCCCTCCTAAAACAGCAGAAACCAGAGGAAGGTGGGGACGGGAGTTAGCGGGGACACTTGTTTGCTGAATTAGTGGCAGTCCATCACCAAAAGCATGAGAAACTTTAGTTGCTAGGTTGCTAAGTTGCTCAACTTACACTAAGGTCTGGTGTCAGCTGGTTCCCTGCATGGACATTAAATCTGAATGCCACTGTATAAAGACTAGATTCATTTCAATTCCGTACTTAATATTCATTATTCAATATCATCAAAACATATATTTTTTGCTATTGTTTGCTAACAGTAGGATGGGCTCTTCGCCTTATACATCCTGGTTCCCTTTAGACTTTGGCTGAGCCCTCACATCAGGACCCTAAATTTGTTTTATGCTATGGCCTTTCTCTTTGGTGTAGTCGTCATTTCTTTCACTGCCATAAATTATTATTACATTTATTATTAGAGATACAGGGGTTGGACAATGAAACTGAAACACCTGGTTTTAGACCACAATCATTTATTAGTATGGTGTAGGGCCTCCTTTTGCGGCCAATACAGCGTCAGTTGGTCTTGGGAATGACATATACTGCGTCCTGCACAGTGGTCAGAGGGATTTTAAGCCATTCTTCTTGCAGGATAGTGGCCAGGTCACTACGTGATGCTGGTGGAGGTTCGTCCTTCTTGGTGGTATGCTGACATTACCCTGGATACCGTGGCTCTTGATACATCACAAAGACTTGCTGTCTTGGTCACAGATGTGCCAGCAAGACGTGCACCAACAGTCTGTCCTCTTTTGAACTCTGGTATGTCACCCATAATGCTGTGTGCATTGCAGTATTTTGAGCAGAACTGTGCTCTTACCTGCTAACTGAACCTTCACACTCTGCTCTTACTGGTGCAATGTGCAATTAATGAAGATTGGCCACCAGGCTGGTCCAATTTAGCCATGAGACCTCCCACACTAAAATGACAGGTGTTTCAGTTTCATTGTCCAACCCCTGTATATTCCCAGCTGAAAACAGAGACTAATCTGTTTTACCTCTGCTCCTTTGTAGAGAATCTTCAGGAGCTGAGCGGAAATCCGTGGCAAACTGTGAAACCCTCAGGGCCTGTTCTGTAGAGAGAGATTAGGCATAGACCTGCACTAAATTACTCGCCTAATAGAGATTCCACACCGGAAAAACGCGCTGTATTCTCCGGAGGGCCGTATACCTGCTTTCAGCTCGGCTTTTTATCACACTGGGCGGTCTGTACCATCCCATCTTCCCAGCTCCCGCACACACTTGGAGAGTAGAACGAAGGTCAGAGGTCAAGATGGGCTAACGGAGGAAGTGTGATAATGGTGAATGTGTGAAAGCAAATGATAAACAAAGACCACCTGCCTCTTCCTGTAATGTGTGTTAGTGTGCCTAACAAAAGACTGCTGGGAACTAGCATGCTTGCTATTGCCTTCCTGTCTCGCTTGGCGCTTGCCACTATATCCTGCTGAAGGTCTAGGTTAAAGAATCTGCTCCCAGCCTAGTTGATCAGCCAAGACACGTTTTGGGCTGGAGCCATGAAGCTAATGTAGCTAACAGCTAAGGGGAACCCTCGGGGCCTTCAGAGAAAGACTAATAAAGACTGTAAAGAGAACAACAGAATTGTGCTAGTAATTAAACTAGACAAGCATTTGGGTAGGAACAAGGCCAAATTGCCTGTCCCACCTTAAACTGTGCAGCAGTATACATTGGGGTTCCAACAGATTTTACGTTCCACCTTAAAACGGTGCATCAGATACATTCTGGCACATATAGGCCCCTGAATATATCTGCCAGCTGCAGGGTTTAAGGAGGAATGGACAATTAGAATAAGAAGCTAAGTTTAGCTTCATCAGAAAGTGTTCATCCGAATTGCCATTAGCTTAGCGCTAACAGTGTACTGTAATCCTATAAGGACCCCAGCAGAACTTCTTAGAGGTTGTTTGGGCCCAATTAAACATTTATGGCCCAAATTAAAGGTCTAGTTGTAATAATCAAAATCTGGTTTCAACAGATTTTCCATTCCACCTTAAAACAGTGCCGTAGATACATTCTGGCACGTTGAGGT
>JAMWET010005831.1:42500-78343 GCA_024036415.1 Prochilodus magdalenae
TGAAGAAAGCCGCTGCGGTCAAGAAGAAAGAATTGCAGCCCATTTAACGTTTGCAGAAGACCACTTAAAAGTGAAAAGGACACCATCAGCAAATCCTCATCCCAACTGTGAAGCACGGTGGAGGCAGCACGATGGTTTGGGGCTGCTTTGTTGTCTCGGGACGCCTCAGCGCTTTGCAGTCACTGGGGTAACAATGAGTTCAAAGGTGGTCCAGAAAATAGAATCTGTGACCTCAAGCTTAGCATCTTGCTGGGTAATGGAACAAGACAGTGACCTACTAGCACACAAGTAAGCCTAGATCTAGTGCTAATCCAAGGTATACCCCACATTGTGCATGTTTGCTCACTGGGGTCAATAGAAGTTGTGCGTTATTAGCTCAGTTAGATTGTATTTGTCTATAAAGTGACCTGTAAAGACGTATGTATCTATATTTAATATGTCCTCTTATATTGTTTATGATTTCACTTTATGTATATATGTATATATATATATATATATATTAAGGTAGGTATATTTCATAAAATGACCTATAACAAACAAACCTTAGTATTTCCAAACAGGTAACTTTACAGGAGTAGGAAAAAACTACTTTACTTTGAATGTAAGTCAATGGAACCAGACGTCTTCCCAAGTCATTTTGGGCCATTTCTTTAGGTCTATTCACCATGAGATTTACCCACAATGTAAAGGTCAAAGGGCACTATTAAAGCATGTCAAAAACTGAAAAACATGAAAAAATCATTTTTGGTCACGGTATCTATATGTTAGTATATATTAGAATTAGCCTAATCAGATATCAGAATTATATTAGCCTAATCATAAACCTATCCCTATCCATATCCTAACTGTAACCACATCTAATTTCATTAAAAGCCCTTTACAAAACCAGGAGCATTTTTTTTTTACACTAGAACACACATACACACACACTCTCTTTCCTTCACATGCGGCCCACCTCTGAACTGATGGAAATCCAGTCGCGGCTCGCAGCGGAGTTGTGAAAAATGATATTTCAGTTCATAGCTTTATTTCAGCGCTCCATGCCAAAGTAAAGAACGGGAGTGTTTGGTTAGAGGAGCTGGGTCCAAAAGCCAGCGGTCACTTTGACTGTATAATGGGGTTGGACTGGTTCAGGGGGCTTTGAAGCTAGTGGAGATTGAGAGACCGGCCTCACTGGAGATTTAATCACCATCATGTGAACCTTAACATGACTGTCAGAACAGGCCATCACTGTCACACACACTGTTACACGCCGACCCTGGAATGTACGTGGAGAGCTGTGCACAATGTTCATTTCACTTCCTCAGACACCGAGGATCTGAACCGCTTTGTTGATGGCAGGCTTAAAGCATTAGTTTGATCAAAAATCATATGCATACAGTTTATCCATAACTTCAAACCAGTTAGCACAGACATGGTGTCTGAGGGGTGCTTACCTATTGGCCTACAGCTACTAACGTACCTACGGAATGGTGGGAGCTTATGTTAGAGGGAAACAGAACGAGGGGCCTTACAGTGATCAGGGCTAACCTTAGGCATGATCTGGAGCAGAATCTTTTAAGTCCTGGTCATATAATAATAAACATAATATAATATAGCACTATATAATGCAAGTTCAGTCTCATTTTAGCTCAATGCTAACATCCCTGCACTCCAGCAGTTTTAGATTCAGCCACATCCATACTGGACCAATAGGGTACCACTTGGAGTAGAAGCCAGAATTCCATAACATGCATAGCACCCTATATACAAAGGGCGGGGTCATCCGGGATTTGGATTGGGCAAGATGTTATTTAAGGCGGATCTAACATAAAATTGGCATATGAGGCATGGAAGGCATTAAACACATGGTCTTTAGTCTTTTATGTGTCAGTTTACAGTGGATCATATGGTGTAAGCGTAAGTGGTGGAGTTGTTTAGCATGGTTGCTAGCTTTTAGCCTGCTAATTAGCGTGTTAGTCTAGCTCTAGCTGAAACAAAACTTGATTCTTACTTTGTTAGAACACCTGGTGGTCACAGCAAGCATCATTCATCAGTCACGAATAGATTATTCCATTATCAGCCCAAGCATATTTTGTGTTAGGGCTAGCGGTGCCATTGTTTGCCAAAGGCAAGAGCTTTACTGCGCTAGCATTGCAGATTTGCTGGTTTGGTCCGCCACTGTGCTTCACAGTTATGATCAATCGAATTGAACTTTGACCTAGTTTGCTATTGACCTGTCCAACATGGGACAAATTGTCGTCTATGACATGTGATGACGTAAGGACGGGGGCAATTGTGGGCTGGAGGTTAGAGGAGCGGGTCGCCAGTTTGATTCCCTGAGCCGACAGCAACGACTGAAGTACCCTTGTGCAAGGCACCCCAAGGGCTGCCCACCGCTCCAGGCAGGTGTGCTCACTGCCCCCTAGTGTGTATGTGGGTGTTTCACTTCATGGATGGGTTAAATGAAGGGTGGCCACACATCCGGTTTCAGGCCGGACAGTCTGGTCATGCACAATACCTGGACAGACGCCTGTTAGTCCTCTACTGTTTTGAACTAATGCCTTGCATTTCATTGGTTTACCAAGGTCATGTGACTTGCCTACCGGCTAAGCACAAGTACTAGTCAATTAGTAAGCTCCCGTCTGACTCACGAATGTCATCCATTCCACCCAATCAGGTGAGTAAAGCATGTATGTGTTATATAGGTTAGGTTATGATTTTAATTCTGTTCTAGTATCATGCTTGATCCATGCTGGCTCAAGTCTTTCAGCAGGGATGACCCCTAAACCATTATCTTCTCATGCTTCTCTACGTATGCCACAGTTTGCAGAGAGGCTTTATCATAGCAGTGAGCAAAGCTACCATGTGCGGCCAACCCAGCCCAGCCTAGCAACGCTCAAAGCTCAAAATGCTTACCATCTGAAAGTACCCTTGGCCAGGCGATCCCCGTTTGTCAACTTAAAAAGCAAACTCCAGACACCAAACATGTCTTGGCTGATTGACTACATTTTGTGGTAAGGGGAAAATTGGAGAGCCTGCACTGGTGACATACGGGGAGAGGAACAGAGCACGCCATGTAGCTGCTGAGATCTGCAGGCCCAACGGCGTGCATATCAGTCATTACACCCAAACCACAGCCAAGCAAGGAGAACGCAGCATGCAGCCTGAGGCCTACCATCACACGCAGGGGGTTGCCCATAACCAAACTAGTGCTTACCTTTACGATGAGTCCTTTAGGATGGCTCCTCAGTCGGCGTTTGAAGATCTAGAAGGAGACAGAAACTGAGTTTGGCCATCAAATAGGAAGAGGGCTGGGCTGTTTAGGGAAGTCAGTGCAGGGAAGACAGCAGTGGAACGACATGAGTAGACTTAGGAAGATAAGCAGGCAAGCCGTGCTGCATTATGGGTCATTAACAATGCATTGGAAGACCAGCTTGGATCGAGCTTGGTTGCATCATAATGTAGCTTAACCAGTGTGTCAAATTATTAATCAGGCAGCTTCTCCAATGCTGAGCTAAAGGTTTCTCAGGACCATACTGGGTCGTAATGTGTTGGTATGGACTTGTAAAGCAGGTAACGGCTACTTTTTCCATTTGTTGTGCCGCTAAATCAGAATCAGAAATAAAACGACAAAAACTGGCTTCACTTTTTCGTCAGCTATTTGACTTCTCTTCCTCAGAGTTGAGTCAATATCATCTAACGTGTGCCAGTTAAGCTTTTGTTATTCAGAATCTAGCAGAGCTAGCATACTAGCATACTGCGTAGCGTGGTTACTTCACCCTGAAGTAACCTGAGATAATAGGTTACTTCACCCTGACTTCTCTGCGCTGCACGCCGACTGAATGCGGTTGCTACACCCCGGCTACTCTGCCCTGCACGCCAAATGAACGCGGTTGCTACACCCCGGCCACTCTGCCCTGCACGCTGACCGAGCGTGGCTGCTTCACCCTGGCTACTCTGCCCCGCACGCTGTCCGAGCGTGGCTGCTTCACCCTGACTTCTCTGCCCTGCACGCCAAATGAACGCGGTTGCTACACCCCGGCTACTCTGCCCTGCACGCTGACCGAGTGTGGTTGCTACACCCCGGCTACTCTGCCCTGCACGCCGACCGAGCGTGGCTGCTTCACCCTGGCTACTCTGCCCTGCACGCTGACCGAGTGTATCTGCTTCACCCTGGCTACTCTGCCCTGCACGCCAACTAAATGCGTTACTTCCCCAGCACCCCAAGCCGTCTGAGGTTTGGGGTGCTGGAGCCTATCACAGGGCTCCTTGGACAAAAGGCAGGAAACACCCTAGACAGGCCACCAGTCCATGGTGCCCTGTGATGGTCCATCCCGTGCGGCTTCAGTATTCTCATAGTTTCTGCAGATGGTGCGGTAGGGGTGGAGGGACACCAGGTCTTCTGGTCATGTGACGCCAGGGACACCAGGTCTTCTGGACATGTGACGAGTGACAAAACACGTTTTGGCACTGACCATGGTGCCACTAAACAGGGGCTCGTCCCCTCTGACCTGCTGCCACCCATGGCAGTGTGGTGCGGCACCATTTCAGTCTTTGGTGAGGTCGACGTGGTGTTGGGGACGGTCATTGCGGTGGTCTGTGTGTATGTGGTCCTGCGTTGTGCAGCCATCGGCCAGTGGTGCTGGCACTGGCGGGGTGACTTGTGGAGGACATCACAGCTCACTGAGTGTCCTCAGCTTTGGCTGTTGTCAGGTACAAGGACACCCAGTAAGGGCTCTGTTAGACTTTTAGCACCACCCATAACTCAAAAGGATAACCTCGATGCCTTGTTGTTGTTGTTGTCTGATGATTGTGTACTCTACTGAACTAACAAATTGTATGTAGAACCGAAACATGAGTAGCTACTTCGCTAAGTCACCTGACCAAACTGTTCTGTGGCCCTGATTGTGGTTAGCTAACTGTAAGTATTAGCTAGTTTTCACGCATTCCCGATCGATGTGTCCGTGTGGGAATGCCACTGGAGCAGTTGCCCGTATGCCTCAGTGGAAAAATAGGCCTTAGTGTCTTAGTAAGTCCCAGATAATGAGTCATGTGATTTCCATCAGAACAGCCGTTAATACCCTCCACAACAAAAGCTGGCAGGGCAATCTAGACAGTATGTTGTGGACCCTCACTGCGAGCAGACTCATTGTTAGGAGTCTTCGAATTTTGCCATCTGTTCTAGATAAAAGAGTAGATGGGTCCTGAAGAACAAGGGTCCTAGTTCAGGACGTTCGAAGCTCACACGTTTTGCCTTCACCTTTGCCGTCGGTGTAGGCGCTGAAAAACAGGACGCTCTGGAAGTCCCTCTCACTCTTCAGATTTAAGCATGTGTGCTGTGCGGCCGGCCGCCTCCCCACACTGAGGCACTTTAGATTTTATGGCATTAGATGTAAGCAAGCAGAAAAGTGCTCCAAAGCCGTCATGTGTGTTTCATTTGCACCATGCCAGCAGAGGACCACAAAGTACTGAAACAGACCCCACTTACAAGAGGAGTTAAAGCACACGCAGGCACACGCTTGCATACTAATGCAGACATATGCAGATCTGGTTCTGTCCGTATTGCTCTGTAGTTCTCTTTGTTGTATCTGGTCCTAAAATCTCATCAGTTTTGTCCTTTTCTCTTCGTCCTCTGTCAGCCAGAGGAGGATGGGTCCCTCCTTTGAGCCTCGGTTAATCACAAGGTTTCTCACTCTCACTGCTAGGAAGTTTTTCCTTGTCACTGTGGCCTTTGGCTTGCTCATGGGGGCTTGGACCTGGACTCCATTCCTTCCATCTATACATGGACTCCTTGCTAATGGGGGCTTGGACCTGGACTCTGTTCTCCCTATCTACACATGGACTCCTTGCTCATGAGGGCGTTGGTCCTGAACTCTACTCTTTCCATCTGTACATGGACTCCTTGCTCATGGGGGCTTGGACTTGGACTCTACTCTTTCCACCTATACATGGACTCCTTGCTCATGGGGGCTTGGACCTGGACTCTGTTCCCTCCGTCTACACATGGACTCCTTGCTCATGAGGAGGTTGGACCTGGACTCTGTTCTCCCTATCTACACATGGACTCCTTGCTCATGAGGGGGTTGGTCCTGGACTCTACTCTTTCCATCTGTACATGGACTCCTTGCTCATGGGAGGGCTTGGACCTGGACTCTGTTCTCCCTATCTACACATGGACTCCTTGCTCATGAGGGGGTTGGTCCTGGACTCTGATCCCTCCATCTACACATGGACTCCTTGCTCATGAGGGGGCTTGGACCTGGATTCTGTTCCCTCAATCTATACATGGAGTCCTTGCTAATGGGGGGCTTGGACCTGGACTCTACTCTTTCCATCTGTACATGGACTCCTTGCTCATGGGAGGGCTTGGACCTAGACTCTGTTCTCCCTATCTACACATGGACTCCTTGCTCATGAGGAGGTTGGACCTGGACTCTACTCTTTCCATCTGTACATGGACTCCTTGCTCATGGGAGGGCTTGGACCTGGACTCTGTTCTCCCTATCTACACATGGACTCCTTGCTCATGAGGGGGTTGGTCCTAGACTCTGCTCCCTCAATCTACACATGGACTCCTTGCTAATAGGCGGGGCTTGGACCTGAACTCTGTTCCCTCCGTCTACACATGGACTCCTTGCTAATGGGGGCCTTGGACCTGGATTCCATTCCTTCCATCTATTCATGGACTCCTTGCTCATGAGGAGGTTGGATCTGGACTCTATTCCATCTATCTATAAATGGACTCCCTGCTCGTGGGAGGGCTAGGACCTGGACTCTGTTCTCCCTATCTACACATGGACTCCTTGCTCATGAGGGGGTTGGTCCTAGACTCTGCTCCCTCAATCTACACATGGACTCCTTGCTAATAGGCGGGGCTTGGACCTGGAATCAATTCATTTAGTCTACATACAGTATGGTCTTCCTGGTAATGTGGGGAGTTCGGACCTGGACTCTATTCCTTCTCCCGTTCGTGTATTGTTATTCTTTCCATAAAACATGTTGGGTGGCAGGGTGGGACAGCGTGTGAATAGCCCCCTAGTTGTAAATATGTATGGCTTTGTGTCTGCCTTGTGATGGACTGGCGGCCTGTCTATGGTTTATCCTGCCCTTTGCCCTTTGAGAGCTGTCATAGGCTCCAGCACTGCCTGCAACCTAATAGGGTTGAAGAAGAGTGAGGAAATGTGTAGCAGCAGATTCTTAATATCTGATTATAATTTTTTAAATTTCTATTGAAAGTATGCAAAAGATACCTAATCAAATTACAACACATCCTATAAAGGAACTTTCTGCAGACTTTGAAAGATTGAATTAAAAAAATGTGCCATAAGTTTTTTTTTTTTTTTGTTCCTATATGTTTAATAGGGAGAGGTATGTTGCCGGTAGAGGATGGATGTTCACTCATTTAGCTATAACACAAAGCACTTCTTTTTAAAATATGTATTTCTGTCTTTAGGGTCAAATTTGATTAATTACAATGATTCAATTACGATTAATTGTGACGAACTACAAGAAGAGTGCTCGGAACCACTACACTGTCAGCCCTTAACACCACATCAGCGTCAACAAAGACTACAGTGGTGTTGGACCAGACTGTCATGGAGTGACTCAGAATGGCAGCAGGTCATCTTCAGTGATGAGTCCAGCTTTGGTGGAGATGACCAACCAATCCATGTGTGGAGGCACCGTGGTCAGCAGCAAGATGAACGGTTTGTTGTCATGCATCCCACGTCCAGAAGTGTCACTCCACCTCCACCCCTACTGCACCATCTGCAGGAACTGTGTGAAAATATTCAAGCTGCATGGGATGGATTACCACAGGACACCGTTAGGAACTTCCACAGCTCCATACCGAGACATCCGACATGTTGGGTTAGCAAACATGGAGGACCGACGCTATACTGAGAGACTTCTGTATGTGTAGCTCAGTAAATATTCCCCATGTCAGTCTAAGTGTATCATCATGTATTGTTCCTGGTGACCTTTATCTTCCTTCCCAACAGCACCGCACTCCCACACCTCCTTCAGGGTGCAGATGTTTATTTGATGGTGAGTGAATTTTTTTTGCACTGCGTTAATATCTTACACATTATTAAGTTTTTTTATTTTATTTATTGTTCTGGTCACAGAAACAAGTTATGTAAATATACATACTGGTGTTGTTTATGCAGCAGCATTTGGAACAGTACATAGGATGAATAGCCACATCGAGCATTCTCACCTGTTTCCTGCTGCATATCTCCCACATTCTTTCATCCTCCAAGCTTTCTCAGTACCGAAAGGTCACTTTGTGAAGGTTTCAGCTTCTTCGTGTCATGAATCCAAACACACACACAGACACACACATGGTAATTTATAGCCACCCTGTGTTCTGCGATATGTACGTCTCGGGTGTTGGGATATGTTCGTGCAGGAATTTGTGGAATCGCGTGTATCTCCCTTGAACTCCCATGAATCACCGGGAGCACCGCGGTCAGAGCAGGGTCAAAGCCCTATGGTTTGCCGGAAAGATACATTTTACGGGGCGTCTTCTGCGGGCACCTGTGGAGAGAGAGCCCATTAAAGCTCAGGAGGGCTACAGCTCATGACTAAATCCCAGAGTGCACCCAACGAACACCAACAAAGCCAGATGTGGGGTTGATGTGCTATGCCTATGGGAGGTTTGCTGGGAAGGCTTTAGCATGAATTAGCACTAGCTCGTTTCTCTGCTAGTCGAGTCTCTTTGTTTCTGATGTGAAGCATAACTCACTAAGCCGCACGCTCACTCTTTCACAGGCTGAAGGTTCTCCACATGGGGGGACTAGTACTGCTCAAGTAGCCAGTCTTTTTCACCAATGTGGAACTGGTTCCGTTCGGGTTCACGCACTCAACCATTTGGAGCTTTTTCCAACTTTCATGGAAAGTAAATTCCCAGCTGGAACCAAGGAGTAGTAGGTTCTTCAGCATGAGCCGTGACGGTATCCATGGGCGTGTAAGTTGCTGAGGAAAAAGAAGGCAACAATGGCGACACCCAGTGGTTTGCTGAAGAACCTCTTATCCGTCCTCTTATCACCAGGGGAACCATCTGGAGTGACAACACAAACGCTGGCAGGTAATCTCTACACTCCACCATCTTGTTTTTACTGTTCGGCACTGCTGCGTAGTGCCGTTTGTTGACACGTATCATTTGACGTACGTTGGTTCCAAAAAAAGAACCATGGTTCTACTAAAGGACTAGGTACTGCACCAGACAGAGGAATGGGAGTTGAATAGCCGGACGGTCCGGCCTAAAACTGGACTGTCGCCTCCCTACTTTAGACCCCGGCAGCCATTTTGCAGCTAGCAGATTACCACGGAAGCTAATGCTAACTTGCTTTGTAGCGAGTCTACACACTACACACTACAACCCGTATTTGTCCACACGTAGCTACAAGGTTAGCTCATACTTCGGCCCAGTGATGTTTGTGGCACGCACTACTGTGTAGTCTGGCCTTGGGGAGGTCAGCCATCGCGCATGCTCTCTCATTCGTTGCTCCCACTTTGAGGAAAAGCGACAGCGTGGTGGTTAAAAAGGCACAGGCGGATGCATCTAAGCACCGTGGGTAGGACCACGCCCTGCCAGGAGGCCATCCATCAGCTGGAATGAGTGATGCGTCTGTAATTGCGGCACTGAACTAACCCTTCGCTAAAATAAGCCTCCCCTTCCTGCTGCTAATTTTAGTCATAGTGGCTATTGAATAAATCATAGTAACTACTGAAAAAATCAGAGTGGATATTGAAAAATGTATAGAAGTAATTAATAGTTATTACTGAGTAACTCAGTTATTACTGGGTATTTAATAGTTATGACTGAGTAATTAATAATTATTACTGAGTAATTAATAGTTATTACTTAGTAATTAATAGTTATTACTGAGTAACTCAGTTATTACTGGGTATTTAATAATTATGACTGAGTAACTCATAGGTATTACTGAGTAACTCATACTTATTACCGAGTAACTCATAGTTATTACCTAGTAACTCAGTTATTACTGGGTATTTAATAATTATTACTGAGTAATTAATAGTTATTACTGAGTAATTAATAGTTATTACCGAGTAACTCATAGTTATTACTGAGTAACTCATAGTTATTACTGAGTATTTAATAGTTATTACTGAGTAACTCATAGTTATTACTGAGTATTTAATAGTTATTACCGAGTAACTCATAGTTATTACTTGAACATAGTAATTTCAGAATAACTGAGGGCAGATACTGAATAGTGAAGGTCAGATACTGAATCACTAATGGCTGATACAGTGATAGTAGATATTGAATAGTTGATGGTATAAATTAAAAGTGTGCAGTCGTTAATAATTAATAAGCTTTAATAATAAGCCTTTAGAACTGAATATCTATATTAACAGTGACGGTACACTGCGAGGGCGTTAACACAGGATCCCAGAAACCCACTGCCGTTTCTCACAGCCTGCTAAATCAAAATTCAGAGGCGTTTTTATTTTTGTTTCTGCCGCACACACACAAGCAGCTTAATGTTTTTACAATACGGCACACACCTACCCTCATGCAACAGAGGAATGCTGAGGCTGTGAGGAATGCAGTCCTGTCCGGTTGCACGATCGTGACCACCCTGAGAGAGAGAGAGAGAGAGAGAGAGAGAGAGAGAGAGAGAGAGAGAGAGAGAGAGAGAACATCCATTATATTGTACAAACACCGTGTCCCACACCAACACAAGTCAGCGCAGGGTCGCATACATGACTTAGCCGGCCACTGGGATGGCTAGGAGATCATTATGGTGTCTAAGACACCAGTACAGGGTGTCCAACACGGCTTATTAAGGCCCAGCTGACGTTATTTTGTAGCCAGTTAACATACACGGAGAGAGAGAGAGAGAGAGAGAGAGAGAGAGAGAGAGAGGGAGGAGATAAGCGCATCCCCTGGGAAATGTCAGGGAACGATGCCAGCTCCTCAGCAAACTCCCGAAGATCTCTCCCCATGGAAAAGAATGGAGGGAATGTGTTTGGCTGGGGCGGCGCTGGGCTGACTCCTGTTTATGGAATTATGTAATCGAGTTTGGGCCTGGAATGGAAAGGAATGGCGGGAGGCTTTAATGCTATTTTCCACTTTGGCGTCCTGTTCTAGGCCAACTTAGGCAGGAATGTTCTGGAAGTAGCTTACGCGCAGTCACTGGCCGAGAGAATAGAGAGAGAGTTAGAATAGAGGGGGAGAGAGAGAGAATATAGAGAGAGAGAGAGAGAGAGAGAGAGAATATATAGAAAGAGTATATAGATAGTGAGAGAATAGAAAGAGAAGAGAGAGAGAGAATATAGACAGAGAAAAGAGAATAGAGAGAGAGAGAAAATAGAAAGAGAAGAGAGAGAGGGAACAAAGATAGAAGAGAGAGGATGGAGCGAAATAAGAGAGAGAGAGTAGAGAGAGAGAAAATAGAGATAGAATAGACAGAATAGAGAGAGAGAGAGAGAGAGCTGAGAGAGAAAGAGGAGAGAGAGAGAGAGATAGGAGAGAGAGAGAGAGAAAGGTGTTTGCATGAAGCTGTGATGATGTGATCCTATCAGCAGGTAGGAGATTAAGCAGAACCTGATACCTGGTTTCTACACCTGTTCACCACACAGGTACACACAGTCAGGTTCAGGAGTTTGGTCGCCTCTGGTTACATTAATGAAGTGTAAATGAGTCCTCTGCAGAGACCACTGAACACGGGGGCAGTCGTGGGCTGGAGGGCAGGGAACCGGAGGGCAGGGAACCGGAGGGCAGGGAACCGGAGGGTTGCCGGTTTGATTCCCTGAACCGACAGTAACGACTGAAGGCACCTAACCCCCAACTGCTCCCTGGGTGGTGTGGATAGGGCTGCCCACTGCTAGTGTGCTCACTGCCCCTAGTGTGTGTTCACTGGTGTTTATGAATGTTGGGTTGATGGGGTGAACGCGGACACGCGTCTCTAAACTCTACTCTACTGGCCTCACCCAAACCAAACACGGTTACTGGGTAGACGTACCGTCAGAGACGGTCGCTCACCTGCTGCTGCACAGTTTGGAGTGGTCTCCCTGTAGTCCCCTCGTTTCTGCCTGCAGGAAACTGTAGCCTGGATATTTCGGGATCTTCTTTGTCCAGCAGTGACACTGCGGTATTTCAAAACAACCCAAACAGCACATGCTCAGTTGCTGCCCTGGGGGGGTACTTGGTGTTAGTGAATAGGGAGAAGGGTGTGAGGGAAGGTGAATACCGAGCTGGGCTATTCTTCTTCCTAGACCCCCAGCGGCTGGTGTGTGACATGCTGCCATATAGTGATACACAGTAGTTCCTGCGAGAGGTCTTGTACTCCTCCTACAAAGTGTTCCGGGGGCCTGGAGTGGCAATGACCCCATTGTCCCTATTAGAAATCAGAAAATAAATAATAATAATAATAATAATAATCTATGGGCAGATACATAGTTATATAAATTCATATGCACACTTGGGAGGTGAATGGATTAGGCAGAACAGAAGAAGGAGAGAGTGAGAGAGGCGAGAGGAGTGGAGAGAACAGACTTTGGACTGGAGTGTGTGTTTGTACAGTGTGTTCTGACACAAGACGCGATCTGGCTTTTGTCTACTCAGGAAGCAGATTCTGAATGTGGAGCAGGTGTGTTTACCTGGCCTCAGAAATTCACAGTAGAGCGGGTTGGGGGGGGTCCTTTTGGGCTGTTTCCTTCATTGTTTCCTTCATTGTGAAGAACTTCCTAAAGCACTGTAAGCCCACAGTCTCCATCATTCATGAGACTGTCTGTTGACATGGTGTTTATGTTTGGGACTAGAGCTCCAGGGCCGCGGACAGCCGGCTAAGATGCATGTAGCGTGGGCGGATGGCTCTCTCCTTAATGGAGCAGTCTGGGTAAAATGTCCCCACTTCACCTGAACGGAGTCAGTCAGCCTGGACATGTGTGGAGCTATCAGGCTAATGGAGCTAGCAGGAGTGATCGAAGCTCCTAGCGGAGGCCTTATACCCGAGGAGGAGACTGGTTGGAGGTTGAGCTCAGTAGGCTGTGATGCTCAGCTGTCCTGGCAGGGCTGGCAGGCTGGCTCACTGGGGAAGCTGTGAGAACCCAGCTTGTGTTATGTGTGAGATCTGAGCCAAACTGCTACTGTGACTTATGGACATGTGGTTTTCCAGGTGATTCCGAGAGTGATCGGACGCTG
The DNA here is from genome assembly GCA_024036415.1 of Prochilodus magdalenae. NCBI lineage: Eukaryota > Metazoa > Chordata > Actinopteri > Characiformes > Prochilodontidae > Prochilodus > Prochilodus magdalenae. The sequence continues at coordinate 55,663 of JAMWET010005831.1, forward strand.
TATAGTTCCTACCCCATTCCCTGCTCTCATATGACTGGAAGTCAGGGTGGCCACTTTCGTAACCCCAAAGAGAAGGTCATCCTACCCTCAGGAGGAGGACCTCCTAAAGGGGGGAGTCAGGCATGTTGAACAGATTCATAACCTAACCTATATGACACACGAGTGATGGTTTATTCACCTACTTGGGTGGAATGGATGGCATTCAGACGGGAGTCTGACGAGAACCTACCAGCTGACTAGCATTTAGAGGCTGACCTGTGGGTAGCCAGTAGGCGAGAGATGTCACATGACCTTGTTAAACCAATGAAATGCGAGGCAGGTCTTTTGCCACGGACATGAGCCAACGGCACGCGTAATACTTATAGGCGTCCGTCCAGGTAGTGCACCAGACCGAGCACTAGGGGTCCAGTCTAAAAGCGGAGGTGTGGCCACCCTACAGGAAGTGGTCCAGGTGCTTACCACTACGGCCACTGAAGGGAGATGATGTGAGATGTTCCTACAGGGTTCATAGATAATGGTATGTCAGAAACCACATACATAGGTTTCTTAGACAACCGACTCAGAACCGGCTCAGAACCAGCTTAGAACCGGCTCAGAACCAGCTCAGTGCAGATTGAGACAGGTGTTGCTGGCTTCAACCAACGCAGTGGAGTCTAGGACCTGGACGTCATCAAGTATGTCTTGTTCTTGATTGACATTTGGTTGTACATGGGATTCGCCACAGTTACTATGAGAGAGGAATGTGTACTGGATGGGAAGAGAGGGCCAGAAGCTCTGTTAGCCTGGTTCCAGTCTCCGCCTTGTCCCCAGATGTTATTTCCCCCATCTGGTTTCAGCCGAGTGACGCCACAGACATGGGATTTCCCTCCCGTCTCCTGAGCGGTGTCTCTTCCCAGAAAGCCTTGGGTCACACCCCCAACCTTGCACCTGAGTTTTAGTTTCGGTTTCTCCCTGAGTCCTCCGAGTGTCTGGCTTGCGTGACTAGAGAGAGATCGTGCGATGGCGAGGAGCATGTTACCTAAAGGCATGGGCTAATCTTAGAGCTGACCTGACTGAGCTCAGAGCAGGTCGAAGTTCAGCGGGCCACCGCACCCAGCTCTGGCTTGGCGCTTGAGTTCTGTTTGTTCCTCGTGTTTGCTGAGGCCTCTTGAGGTGTGATTATGAAGTGACTTCTGTTTCTACGTATCTGATATCTGTGTATCTGTGTGAAGTATATTTAGCTCTGACGCTTCATCGAAGTCTCCCTGGTATGAAGAACGGGTTTGGCCTTGATACTGATTATGAGGCTGTTGTTGTAATGACATGTTAGAACTCTTTGACCCCAAAGGTTAATCAGGCATCCGAGAGATTGGAGCGCCAATGAAAAAACATCATTTCCTCCGTTTCAATAAAGATGTAACGCTGGACGGACTAAACTGGACTTGAGCAGAGTCTAAAAAAAAAAAGAAAGGCCTGTTGTATTCTGAGAACAAGTGGAGAAACAAATCCAGAGTGAACATGCCTAAAGAGACCGAGCCAGGAGCTCACAGACGAGCCAGGGTCAAAAACCAAACCGCAAGAGCAGAAGAGTCAACCGAGTTAAAGAGAGGATCCAAAGGTCAACTGTAACCGTGAGTGAAGTACAAGAGGAACGCTCAGTAGCACAGCAGCGAGCCAAACGTGTACACAGCTCTGAGAATAAATCAGAGCCCACTCCAGACCTCAAATCGGCATCTCCACATGTACAGCAGGTTCTTAGTGAGGAACCGAAGTTTGGGTTCTAGCTTTACTGGCAGGTACAGTGAGCGTCTGGTTTATAAGAACAAGGTCCAGCAGCAAACACACAGGACAACACAGCTACAGACTGGCAGAGGGCCAAACCCACTCTCTACTGACCGTGATGAGCGCCACCTCATTCCAATGTCCCTTACCCACCGTAAGATGACCTCAGGTGACCTGCAGAGAGACTGGCGAGCGGTGGCTGGGGTGAGACGCACACCGGGCATGGTTCTAAAAACAGGCTTCTGGAGGTCATTAGTGACCAAACCTAGAAACTGGACAACTAGAGACACTGATCACTTTCAGGTGGGCTATACGGTTTTCCAGAGCTGTATATACAGGAGAGGGGAATACCCACAGGTGAGATGAGTTCAGGAGATAAGGACCAGGAAGGTGGTCCGTGATTGAAACTACTCATGTCTGGTTTCTTGCTCGCTCACCCTCTCCTTTCCTCCGGTCTTCAGTCTATTCCCAGTTTCTACCATTCATTTCAATACTGGGAATACCGAGCTAGCTTCTCCGTAGGCCCACAGCTGTTGGTGTGTAGAGTGTTAGGCACTTCCTGCGAGAGGTCTTGAATTGCTTCTCTTAGGAAACAGCTTTCCAGGCCCTGGAGTGGCAGTGAGGCCTTTGTCTCTATTGTTCTCCCAGGGCACCGTTGGAAGGAATTCCAAGCTGTTATTTTTAGGGAAAGTTGTGAGAGTGTGTGTAATGCGACTCTACATATGCGGATCCAAAGCCCAGAAGCCTCTTCAGACAACTCATCAAGCATTGTAATTGTCCGCCGGAATAGCGATATGAGATTCTGAGATTTGAAGACGGTCTGGACGACCTCGTCGATAATTTGATCTATCAGTCTGGATGAACCCGTCTGCTTGTCCTATGGAAGCCGTCAATCTTCCAAAGTTCACCCACGTCACTCCACTGCTGCGCTCCCTGCACTGGCTTCCTGTTGCTGCTCCTCAGATTTAAAACTCTGAGGCCTACGAAGCCAAGAATGGACCAGCCCCTCCCTACCTTATAGCAATGGTGAAGAGTCGGTCTGTACCTCGAGCCCTTCGAGCTTCAAGTACAGCTCGACTTGAACCGCCATCCCTGAGGACACATGGAAGACTAGCGTCCAGACTCTTCTCTGTCCTGGAGCCCAGAGGGTGGAATGAACTCCCACTGGGCGTCCGAACAGCGGGGTCTCTCACGGTCTTCAAACGCAGACTGAAGACCCATCTCTTCGTAATGCACTTCAGTGAGTGAGCTCTAGTAGAGGTGTGAGCTGTGTGTATGTACTTGTGTTGTGTTGCACTTATACTGACCTTATAATGACCTTTCGTCTCTATAGGTATGAGCACTGGGCTGGGGTTGCCAGGTAGTGCACTTTTGCTTTATATATGTCTGTGTATTAATCTCTAGGTACCAGCACTGGCCCCCTGTTCGGGAAGTGTCTGAGCTCATGGTGAGTTTAGGCTCCATGCTTCCTGTACTAGCTGGAATATTATCCAATGGAACACTGAGCACGGATGTAAGTCGCTCTGGAGAAGAGCGTCTGCTGAATGCCGTATATGTAAATGAAGTTTGGAATGGTGTTATTAGTTATCTTGTGATTGCGTCTGCCGCACAGGCACGGAACCAGCGCTTTCGAGCCGCACCGTGAAGGAGACGATGAAAAGAGTACAGAGTGCAGCGAGGGAGTCAGCGGGAACGTTTTGTTTTCTCCGTGTCCTTCCCCTGATCTCCCCTGTAATATTAGATTCCCTCTAATCCCCGACCTTGGATGTGATTGGGTTGTGAAGTGCAGAGCAGGTTTGTGTTGGGCCTGAGGAGCGAGAGCAGATCTGCTTTCTCCTGCCGTGTCTTCACAGCCCTGTTTTTCTGGCCCGGTTATGAATTAACAGAATGCGGCTCAGGTGCCTGCACTTTCTCCCGGAGAAACCTGATCCTAAATGGTTTTACTCAAACCTGTTCTCTTACACCCGCACACACACCACACATGCATATACACACACACACGCACGCCTACACACACCACACACATACACATATGCCTACACACACACACACACACATACATACGCAAACACACACACACACGCAAACACACACACACACATACGCAAACACACACACACACATACATACACACACACACACACCACACACATATGCCTACACACACACACACACACACATACATACGCAAACACACACACGCAAACACACACACATACATACATATGCAAACACACACACACACACACACACACACACACATACACGCAAACACACACACACACATACATACGCAAACACACACACACACACACACACACACCACACACACACATACGCAAACACACACACACACATACATACACACACACACACACCACACACATACACATATGCCTACACACACACACACACACACATACATACGCAAACACACACACGCAAACACACACACATACATACATATGCAAACACACACACACACACACACACACACACACACACATACACGCACACACTCACACTCACACGCAAACACACACGCAAACACACACACACAGACTCATACACACACACGTAATCACCACGGTTTATTTGAGTATCGTCACTCACTCATTCTGTACAAACACAGTCGCGCACACACACGCGCTACACACGGACCCCCCATGCACCGTGACTTAACAGCGTACTTCAGTCCCACCGGAGGACCGGGCTGAAAGCAGTCTTATCCTGGAAAACATATAAACGCTGCAGACAACCTCCCCTCCAAGTGGCCCACTGGGGCACTCCACTGAGCGTGCCAGACCAGGTGCGTGAAGGGCCTCTTTGTTGGCCCGCTGCCGGCCAAAGGAGGTCGCAGCCCCCCCACCTCCTGTTTTTCAGTCTTTTTGAGAGAGGGGCTGGGCAGTATGACCAAACAACACCAAGAGGCTTCACCCATTCACAGTGTAACAACAACAACACGCATCACCGTATTTCACATGACTCTGCACGCCGGTTCATACGCTGCACTGCACCCGCTCTAATGAAGTCCTAGTTAGGCTCTTGCTGCAGTTCAACTGTACTGTCAGCGTGGATTAGCGCAGCACCGATACTGACGCTTCGTCGGTATCAGCGCCGATACCGGCACTTACACTGAGTATCAGTATCAGCAGTGGGGATAGCGATACCTATGACGGAGACCACAAAGCAATTTCTGACGTAGCCAGAACCTAACACCACGTCAGCGGTGGGGGAGGATGATGAGTAGGAGTGAAAGTGCTCATGGCTAAATCTGTAACGGCAGAGTTTGGTGACTGGCAGTAACCGGAGCTGCTTCTTACGGTAGTCAGTTGTCGGCGCTGATGTTTGCCCAGATTGTTACTGAGGGAGCAGAAGGAACCGCTGGAGTCTCGGTGTAATGATGGCCTTTACCCTAGATTTAGCCTTTAGCTAGCATAGCAGCCCGCTAGCCCCTGTCTGTGGTAGCTCTGTCCGATAGCCATATCGCTCAGGAGTGGGGTTTCGTGGCTCGTTGCTTTAACCAGGCCAGAAGAAAAACGAAGGCGCTGCTGTTGATGGCGTAAAGGACGGAGATGTAGCTCGAGAGAACGGTCATGGTCATTTGGGACAAGCGCATCAGCCTCATTAGGAGGAGAACGCAGGTTTAGGTTCTCTGGGGAATGACGGTCCTTATCAGTGGTGTGACCAGTGAAGCGTGAGCCTGGGCAGCAGGTGTGTACACAGTTGTGATCTGGCCTGTAGAATCAGTCGTAGGTAATAGCAGTGATGGTTGGTTGTTTGTTTGTTTGTGTGTTTGTGTGTTTGCTTGTGTGTTTGTTTGTTTGTTTGTTTGTTTGTACTGGTGTTGTGAACAGGAGGACACAGCAGGTCTGATGAACGTTCTGCTGGTGGAGGAAACTGAATTTCATGCGTCTCAAACATTTACATAACGGCACACGCCCTCCCACACAGCTCTGCCTCCACCGCGTGTGAGCATCCTGCTCGTCGGTCACAGAGGGTCTAAAGGCAGCGCCGGGCTGGGTGGCTATTTGTCTAATCTCATTACACGCTAATCAGACTGAGGCCCTTCGTCTCTCTCCTCTCTCCTCCTCCAGGTTAAGAAGAGTGGAGTGGCTGAGGCGATGAGCCAGGAGCAGCGGAAGAGGCAAGAGGTAATGACCTGTATATCTCTCTCGCTCTCTCTCTCTCTCTCTTTCTCTTTCTCTCTCTCTCTCTCTCTCTCTCTCCCCTTCTTTCCTTCATTGTTTATCTTTCTTTTCTCTTCACTTTCTTTCCCTCCACTTCTCTTTGTTCGCTCTCTCTCTCTCTTTCTTTCTCTCTCTCTCTCTCTCTCTCTTTCTTTCTCTCTCTCGCTCTCTCACTCTCGCTCTCTCACTCTCGCTCTCTCTCTCTCTCTCTCTCTCTCTCTTTCTTTCTCTCTCTCGCTCTCTCACTCTCGCGCTCTCTCTCTCTCTCGCTCTCTCACTCTCGCTCTCTCTCTCTCTCGCTCTCTCTCTCTGTCTCTCTCTCTCTCTCTTTCTCTCGCTCTCTTTCTTTCTTTCTCTCTCTCTCTCTCTCTCCCTTTCTTTCCCTCATTGTTTATTTTTCTTTTCTCTTCTCTTTCTTTCCCTCCACTTTGTTCTCTCTCTCTCTCTCTCTCTCTCTCTCTCTTTCTCTTTCTCTTTCTTTGTCTCTCTCTCTCTCTCTCTCTCTCTCTCTCTTTCTCTTTCTTTTTCTCTCTTTCTCTCTCTCTCTCTCTCTCTCTCTCTCTCTCTCTCTCTCTCTCTCTCTCTCTCTCTCTCTCTCTCTCTCTCTCTCTTTCTTTCTCTCTCTCTCTCTCTCTCTCCCCTTCTTTCCCTCATTGTTTATCTTTCTTTTCTCTTTCTTTCCCTCCACTTCTTTGTTCTCTCTCTCTTTCTGTTTCTCCCTGTCAGTCTCTCATCCTTCTTTGCCTTTACCTCTTTTCCCATTTTCCTGTCCCCTTCTCTCTTCTTTCTCTCTCCCTCCCTTTCTCTCTTCCTTTCAACTATTCCTATCTCTGCCTATCACTCCATACCCTTGGTTTACCCCCCCCCCCCACCGTCTCCCCCCTGTGCTCTCCATGGTGACTCAGACAGCTGTATGTTGTTGTGGGGCTCTTACAGACCAGCCTGATACGTGAGCTGGGTAAGTGAACTGCGCTCGTCTCTCTGGAGTCTCCTTTTGTAAGTACGGCCTGTTTGGGGGACGGATGAACAAAAGCAATGGGAAGCGTGCGCCAGCCCATAAATCGCACTTACTGTAAACATCAGGCTGATAAATAAACCAGCCAGCGAGAGCAGGAAGGAACACAATGTCCCAGTAGCTCCACGTCCAAGTACATAAATGACTCCAGCAGAAGCGTCTTATTAGGGATTGCATCAGAGCCGCCAGTGGTCCTGCAGTGATTCAGCTCTGCCTTCAGTTCCCTCCTGCGTTTCTATACAGCTAAAATATGCTTGGTATGTTAATGAGGCCTGCTCATCTGTAAGTCCGCCGAACTCTCCCACTGATGTTCTGCTCTGTGTCAGCTAAGGGAACTTCAGGAGAAGGGTGGGGTCAGGTCTCACCATGCGTTATCCAGCAGTAGTAGGAAACTGACATTGCAAGGGCAAGTCCATGTCAAGGGTGACTGATTGGACTGGAATGAAACTTGGCACGGTTCTAGGTTCTAGGTGGGCCAGCCCATAATGAGGACTAATGTTGGCCACACCAGTCGGCACAGGTACAGACACTGTACCCTTACTGTACTAGCCATACGGTGTACATAACCCGTAGAGATGGCTTCACAGTGGTGGTCACCAGGGGTCACCATGTCTACAACCCAAATATCAAAACCACCAGTGACCCAACACAAGTCATCAATGTTTAGATACACCCAGAAGGAATCAACCCACAGGAATGAAACTTGGTGGGTAGGTTGGACACCATGAGACATGCCAATGATTCAAGTTTCACAGTCAGCCGCACATGTGACGTAAGCAGGAAGGGGCTTATCACTGAACCTGACTGACCCAACAGCCACCATTGTGGACATTCAGTGAGCAGTGGTGTCCTCCATGAGTCCTCCTGTTAGTGCAGCACCATTGGCAGACGGCTGCACCACACAGGACTACATGCACCCAGACCGTTACCACGACTGTCCTTAACACCACGTCACCATCACCAAAGACTGCAGTGGTGTCGTACCAGACTGGCATGGAGTGACCCAGAATGGCAGTGGGTCATCTTCAGTGACGAGTCCCGCTTTAGTCTTGGTGGAGACGCCCAACGAATCCGTGTGTGGAGGCACCGTGGTCAGCACCAAGATGGACGGTTTGTTGTCACACGTCCAGAAGGCCTGGTGTCCTTCCACCTCCACCCCTACCGCACCATCTGCAGGAACTGTGTGAGGATATTCAAGCTGCATGGGATGGATTATCACAGGACACCATTAGGAAGTTCTAAATCTCCAGGCCGAGACGTCTGGCTTGTTGGGTTAGCAAACACGGCCGCCCGACGCCATACTGAGAGACAGACTTCTGTATTACCAGACGTAATGACACGTGACTTCTACATTAGCAGCTTTAGCCGTGTAGCTCTGAAGTCACCAAACACGTCCTGGCTGATGAGCTACGTTTGGGGGAAGCTGTGAAACCGTGGCTGTCCCTTTAGTCGTAGGCCATAGTAGGCTAGTTAGCTGTACTGGAATACACTCTGTCCTGCAGGGTGCTCATGTGTGCAGGGTGCTCATGTGTGATCCTAACTGTAAGCCTCTGTGTCTCTCCCAGGCGATATTCGAGGTGATCTCGTCAGAGCACAGTTACTTGCACAGCCTTATGATCCTCATTCGCCTGTTCAAAGACTCTGCAGAGCTCAGCGATACCATGACCAAGACGGACCACCACCACCTCTTCTCCAACATCGTGGATGTCTGTGAAGCCAGTACAAAGTAAGAGCTCTTCCTTCCCTTCCCTTCGTTAGTCCTCCAGGGCTGGAGGGCAGAGGCCAGGCTGATGAAAGGCATGTGCCTCCTTCAGTCGTTTAGTGGTCGTTATCCTGTCAGAATCGGTTACGTCTGTTTCTAGATGTCAGTAAGTGTAATGCGTTAGTGTGCTGTAAGTAGTGTGTTGGTGTACAGTAACTCAGTAAGTGTAATGTGTTAGTGTGCTGTAAGTAGTGCGTTGGTGTACAGTAACTCAGTAAGTGTGATGCGTTAGTGTGCTGTAAGTAGTGTGTTGGTGTACAGTAACTCAGTAAGTGTGATGTGTCAGTGTGCTGTAAGTAGTGTGTTGGTGTACAGTAACTCAGTAGGTGTAATGTGTTAGTGTGCTGTAAGTAGTGTGTTGGTGTACAGTAACTCAGTAGGTGTAATGCGTTAGTGTGCTGTAAGTAGTGTGTTGGTGTACAGTAACTCAGTAAGTGTAATGTGTTAGTGTGCTGTAAGTAGTGTGTTGGTGTACAGTAACTCAGTAAGTGTAATGTGTTAGTGTGCTGTAAGTAGTGTGTTGGTGTACAGTAACTCAGTAAGTGTAATGTGTTAGTGTGCTGTAAGCAGTGTGTTGGTGTACAGTAACTCAGTAAGTGTAATGTGTTAGTGTGCTGTAAGTAGTGTGTTGGTGTACAGTAACTCAGTAAGTGTAATGTGTTAGTGTGCTGTAAGTAGTGTGTCGGTGTACAGTAACTCAGTAAGTGTAATGCGTTAGTGTGCTGTAAGTAGAGTGTTGGTGTACAGTAACTCAGTAAGTGTAATGGGTTAGTGTGCTGTAAGTAGCGTGTTGGTGTACAGTAACTCAGTAAGTGTAATGTGTTAGTGTGCTGTAAGTAGAGTGTTGGTGTACAGTAACTCAGTAAGTGTAATGTGTTAGTGTACTGTAAGTAGTGTGTTGGTGTACAGTAACTCAGTAAGTGTAATGTGTTAGTGTACTGTGAGTAGTGTGTTGGTGTTGGGGGTTGTACAGTATGAGTAAAGATAATGGTTGTAGGGAATCTGAAGCATGTGAGTCTATTCTAGTAGACCCCAGAAATACAGTCATGAACTTTAAGAATGTGCACCGTAGGTCCTCTTTAAATCAGAGCAAGGTCTCTGTGCCAGGGGACGTTCCTCTGTCCGCAGCTGTCTGGAAGCTTGTGCAGTTTGTCCAGCCTCATTGGTGTTTTGTGTTGGCTGGTGTGGTTTTGAAGCCGTAATCAGATCAGCCATGTTTTGGAAAAACCCAGACGTAATTTCTAGCCTGTGTAGCGTAGCTTTGACTGCTCGCCTTCGCTAGTCTTAAAGGCGTACTGGAAAACCCTCTCGGTGGTCAGCCACGCTGCGCCCTGCTTGCTCTCTACATGTTCTTCATGTTGCGTTGGCTTTGTCCTCCCTTGGCCTCTTTGTCTGGAGGCGGAAGTGTGTGTAGCCGGAGGGTGTTATGCAGAGGTTCATGTTGTTCCCCGGTACAAAAGGAGCTTTGCTGACGTGAACACGAGGATGGAATGTCGAACGCTGGCACAATCAGGCGGACGTAGACTTGTATGTTTTCTGTTTAGGGACCGGGAGTTCCCTCCCTGAGAGGCGTGAGGAGGTACGGAGTCAGGGCTGTTCAGCTTTCATTGAGTCGTTTCTTACATATGTAGAGATCCACACTGTTCAGAAAGCCTCGGTGATCCACTTTGAATGGATCCAGACATTTACTGTGTGAGTAGAGTGTTAGAGATGCCCATCCAGCCGACCTCTCCTGTGACATTCCTGACCTCACAGTGGTTCAACTCACATCAGTTCTGCAAAAATAAAAATTTAATGACTCTGATTTAATCAGCATATTTAATTCAGTTTTGAATGATAAAATAATGATGAATAAACAAATGAGTGATCAATCACACAGTGGCGGAATATCCGACTGAGCAACACGAGCGTTATTGATTTTGACTTTTATGCATCATCTGAACATAGCCGTTGCTGTGGACACTGTGCAATAATTCCATGATCAATAGACCAACAGAAGTGGCCCGAACCTGCTTGGCATAAAGTCTTTTTCCATTGACTTGCATTAAGCTGAGTTCAGTTTTTGGCCTCTCCTGTAAAGTTGCTATTTAGATACCTGTTTTTCTCTGGACAGCGTCGATCCATCATTATTGCAGTATGAGTTTCTGCTATAAACACCTTGTCAGATCAGGTTACCCCATACACTCAGTACCATAAGTAGTACAGGCACAATGCAACATCTGGAAGCACTGGGTGACGGACCACCGCTAGCTTCGCTCGTCTTTTGGGCAGGGAGAAGGTGAGATGTGGTGGTCTGAGGGGAACTGTGGAGAACTCTGATGGTCTGTTCACCGTGAAAGACATTTTGGTCCTCAGTGTGGTCTGGGGTGAGGGTTTTCAGATGTTGGGCTATATCGCTCCTAAATTTCATCCCGTCCCGAGTCCCAACCCCCCCCTACCCCCCCCAGCCCCGAGTCCACCCCCCCCCCCCCCCCCCACCCCCCGAGTCCCAACCCCCCGAGTAATCTTAATATGCAGCTTGCGGGCTTCGTGGTTCTTATGAATGGCTGCACTTACAGCAGAGGGCTATGAGACATTGGCATCACTGTCCAGGTCTCCTTGGGCACCCTAGGGACTCAGAGGTTCGCTCACCCTCTTGCTTTTTCCAGCCTCTTTTAGTTGGAAGTCTTTTCTGCATCATTCGTCTCTTTTCTTTAATTGTTTAGCAGGCGTTCCTCAGTTGCTCTGTAGCTTGTCGGTGCAGCGCATGTGCATGTAGGCAGGATCAGGGAGGTAGACAGGCGGGTAAGGTACCCAGTCGTTTCGTTTGGTCAGAGTGAAATTGACTGCATGGGGTTTTACGATGCTGTGGCTGATATTAATGGTAATATCATCAAAGCGTTTGTTTGGGTGATTGCCAAACAAGAAGCATAACACGACCTGTTCGAGAGAGAAATCGCCTACTCCAGCTTTAATGGCGGCCCCTTCCTATCTAATCTAAACGTCAGGGTTTCCGCAGTATCACCTGTTGATCTTGCGCATTGCTCGGCGTGGGCCCAGGTTGCCCTCTCTGTGTAGTCTCCTCTCCTCTCCTCTTCCTCGTGTCTGTTTTCCAGCGGAGGGTATGCAGCTTGTTTAGGTTAGGGCATGAGGTCTGGTTTGTGTCTCCAGTTCTCCGCCGGTGAGGGTACGGTGTGCCATTTAGGGCTGGTTGAGGAGCTGAATGCCATACGGGTGGCGTAAAGTAGCTGCCGAAATGCCATTCTAACCTTTGTCGTTCGAGATCAGCAAGGCTCCGGTAGTTCTGGCCGGAGATTTAACGTGTGCGGTTATTTAATAACCCAGCAAACCGGTGACGGATGAAAAGACGAACAGCCAAAACAACCAAAGTATCATTTCACCGGCACACGTTTATCTAAACCCTGCCGTTCCTGCGCGGACTCGCTCAGCTGCCGGCCGGGGTCGATTAGTTTGAGCAGAGCTGTGTAAATATTAGCCGTGTGTGAGCAAAGGTCGGAGTTTGGCAGCGTGTTGGTGATGAATGCGCTGGGCTGGCCAGGCACACGACCAGCAGGGTATTTCACCGAGCAGGGTTTCTCACTGGAAGCCCAGAATGGTGCGGGAATGTCCCTGACTGCTTCTACTAGGACAAACTTGACCTGTGGCTAAGTGCGGAATCCTGTGCGGAATCCTGTCCTCACCGTAAAGGGCCATGCCGGAGTATCACCGGACGTTTGGGGGCGGTGCCTGCGGAGTTCAGTGTTCTAGGCCAGCCGGTATTATTACATAACGGCCTAACTGGAATTATTTGGGATGGTCACAGACTGCAGGAATTGTCCACGGTTGCTAGTTTTGCCCAACGAGCAGCACGTGAACTAGCTGTGTTGGGATGATGGAAGTAAATGTCAATAAAGGAAAGCAGTACATGCGTTCATTTAGTCATTATGAGTGCTCTGAACACAGGAAAACTCCTGTTACTCGGCCCTCTAACATGTTTCGAGGACAGTGGGGTGGGGTTGGGGGCATATCATCAGCTGTGTCGCTAATTCGAATGTTTTTAGCATCTATGCTAGCAGCCTAAGTATGTTTCTGGCTTTACACATGGTTCTCTGTAACCCTAGACGTTTGTGCGTGTGCATGCACAGCTGTGTAGTGAATAATTTCCACAGGACAATCAGTGTTGGCTACTGATCAGACATGGCTAAGCAGCAAGATGGCTAATCAGGCGGTTTGGCCTTTTTAGGCTGGTGGGTCCATAGTTACGTCTGGATTCAGTACCTTTCCAGTCTGGAGATGAGGAGAGCTAAACACAGAGTGCTTTTACATGCTCTCGATAATCCATGTTTACATGCACTTGGGTAATCGGATAAAGGGAAACTCCGGGTCCACATGAGTCAAGCGGTAATCAGGTTTCTGCTTTACAACCAGCCAATAAACTCACAGAAGAGGACGTGACATAAACAAAACCTAAAACTCCAACTTGAATTGCGGAGGCAGTTTTGCGGTTGCCGGTTTCTCTTTCCAGCGTTCCCATGTGCAGACTGAAGATGAAAGAAATCAGAGTAAGGGTATCCATGCACTTAGAAACCGGTTTACTGAGCTTTAAATCCAGCTCCAGTTTTTATTCCCATCCAGATTTCTAAGTCGTATATTGGTTTCTAAAAATCAGAGTACGCTAGACATCACATTTTGTTTCCTTCGGAGTTGATTGAGACTTGTGGCCGAGTACATGTGGTCCTTTATCCTTAGTAGGTTCCTCTAGTTCAAGCACCTTCATATCAAAAAGGTCACCGGTGACTGCACGGTACCTAATAGGATGTAACTCCACCTCCACCAGCACCATTAACAGCTGTGACTGGATAGGGCATGGTCTGGAGTTTCTGTATGTAGTTTCTGGATGTAGGCCACATCAGTGTTCAGACACTCATGCATCAGAGACTTGCTCAGGTGGTCCAGATTTGGTGGATGCCTTCCCTGGCACAATTCCGAGGAGAATTCCCTGTAGACTGGGATTTTAGCCTCTACTGGTAGACCCGTATGACCGTACGCTTCCATACACCTGCAGATTCAGCTACTTCCTTCACACTATGGTCTTTGGCCACGCCCACATGCAGTCACTCCTTTTAGCCAATCATTAACATCTGCTCTGGAGCGTTTTCCACACATGGAACGAGACATTCCCTGCACTGTAGCACCTCTTCCCAATCTATGGATCCCGTCACTCCCACCCCGCAGGGATTTCTAGCCCCATCATCTTCATACAGCGCCATCTGCAGGAGCCTGAAGTTACTACCACCTTATTTCTTGAGTGAATACTTAGAATTTTAATATTTATTTACTGGCATTGGAAGGCGTGCCTGCATGCCTCTGCACACCCCTATAGGCTATGCATTTCATATACAGGATACAGTATAGGGATTGTGACAGGCATGCGCTGATCTGAGATCAGTGTGACGGACAGCCTGTATGGTGATCCCAGGTCAGTGATTAAAGGGGGTTAACCCTGGCATTCGTGTGGGTGTGCACGTGAGTGTGAATGAGCCCAAGGTTGCGGACATTGCCGGTTTCAGGGGGCTAAAAATATTGTGAGGCATGTCAGTTATGTAGCAGCACCATTTCAATACAGGTGTTTGTTCACCCTCCACAGCCCTAGTGTAAGGACTCTGGATGTATGCGTCCCCTCTTTCCGTTCTATGTAACCCCCAACCCCCCTCCGGCATGCTGCCCCGGGCCACATGCACAAACAGCCACAGATGAGTGAATGTTCTGCTCAATGCCCCATTGACCCCTCCAGAAGAGGACAGGGCTGATATTGTGTTTCGGGGAGACAGCGATGCTCTCACTGACTCGACTCGGTCTGCTCCGCTCAGCATGTGGGGAGATGACAGCGCCTCCCTGGAAATCATGTGACCCTGAAAAGCGGGAACACTCTTCCATTCTGCGCCGGGGCCGGGATGGTTCTCATTAACCGAGGCGGCTGAAAATAGCGTGAAGGTTCTGACTACAGACAGAAAGCGGGTGGGTTAGAGGCCCAGGGATCATCTGCTCGTTTCCAATGAGTGAGTTATGTAATAAAGGACTGGACCGCGATATCCAGAGCGGCTGAAACGCCACATCTCGGTCGCAGAGGCTGAAAATCGAATGGATACATTTTCTATTTGGCCCAAATCTGGTCAGTTGTAACGCCCAGCACCAATGCCAATGATTCAGGTTTCATGTTCAGCTCCACATGTGATGTAAGCAGGAAGGGTCTTATCACCGGACCTGACTGATCCTACAGCCACCATTGTGGACATCCAGTGAGCAGCGGTGTCCTCCATGAGTCATCCTGTTAGTGCAGCACCATTGGCAGACGGCTACACCACGCAGGACTACATGCACACAGACCGTTACCACGACTGTCCTTAACACCACGTCACCGTCACCAAAGACTGCAGTGGTGTCGTACCAGACTGTCATGGAGTGACTCAGAATGGCAGCGGGTCATCTTCAGTGACGAGTCCCGCTTTAGTCTTGGTGGAGACGCCCAACGAGTCCGTGTGTGGAGGCACCGTGGTCAGCACCAAGATGAACGGTTTGCTGTCACTCATCCAGAAGGCCTGGTGTCCCTCCACCTCCACCCCTACCGCACCATCTGCAGGAACTGTGTGAGGATGTTCAAGCTGCATGGGATGGATTATCACAGGACACAATTAGGAACCTCTACAGCTCCATACCGGGTGCGTGACGGGTGCGTGACATCACAGTGACTGTATACAGTACTGACTGTGGAGCTAACCTGCTAGGCTGACAGGCAGAGGTACAATGACTTATTCCTCCATATCGATGTATAATAGCAGAGCCAGGACGGGAACGAGCTTCCATTACTCAGGCACCAGCAGACTCAGGACATCAAACACGTCTTGGCTCGACTGCATTTGGAGTAAGGAGAAAAATATGTGGGTTTGGTCTCGCGCCAAACTGGCGCTGTAAGAGAAACGACATGGTACCGTTACAGGGCCTTGTTCCGAAAAGCACCCGCAGAACTGGTTTCACGGCGGGAAAGAGGAGCCTGTGTTTCATATCGTCCTTTTCCAGTATTTGATTGCATCACTAGCATTGCACAAGCATGCACTCTTTCCCCCACTGTGCTGCAGCAGCGTGTGGAACTGTCCTGTTTGGAGGCAGATTAGGCTGAGTGAACAGGACAGGCCTGTGTGAGTCATGCCATGTGCTGCGCTGAGCTGGGCTGGGCTGGGCTATGTGCTTTCTGAGAGACAGCAGAATGGATGCATCATTTATGCTATGGTGTGTGTGCGCATGGGTGTGCATGGCTGTGTGTGCATGCTGCGTGTGTGTGTGGATGTGTCCAGATATCCTTGATATGCACACACACATGGCCTGCACACAGATGTTTGTCTGTGCCTGTGTGTGTTCAGGAACATCACGTCCACCTCCCGGATCATGTGCTGCTTCGCTCTGGTTCTGAGAGACTCTGTGTGATGAAGTGATGTCTTCATTTTCTTCGTGGCCCGGTCTCTTTCTCTCCACAGCTGCGGTTATAGCTGGGTATAGTGTGTGTGTGTGTGTGTGTGTGTATGTACAGGGGTTGGACAATGAAACTGAAACACCTGTCATTTTAGTGTGGGGGTCTCATGGCTAAATTGGACCAGCCTGGTGGCCAATCTTCATTAACTGCACATTGCACCAGTAAGAGCAGAGTGTGAAGGTTCAGTTAGCAGGTAAGAGCACAGTTCTGCTCAAAATACTGCAATGCACACAGCATTATGGGTGACATACCAGAGTTCAAAAGAGGACAGACTGTTGGTGCACGTCTTGCTGGCGCATCTGTGACCAAGACAGCAAGTCTTTGTGATGTATCAAGAGCCACGGTATCCAGGGTAATGTCAGCATACCACCAAGAAGGACGAACCTCCACCAGCATCACGTAGTGACCTGGCCACTATCCTGCAAGAAGAATGGCTTTAACTCCCTCTGACCACTGTGCAGGACGCAGTATATGTCATTCCCAAGACTAACGCTGTATTGGCCGCAGAAGGAGGCCCTACACCATACTAATAAATGATTGTGGTCTAAAACCAGGTGTTTCAGTTTCATTGTCCAACCCCTGTACGTATATATATGTGTATGTATATACAAAGTGATACTGTATGACGCCAGTTTGGTCAGTGTTAATCAGGAAGTCTGTCTGAACACAGTATTGGTGGATTAATAAATAGCGCTGTGGGTGATCGATACTTACCTTTAATCAAAGTTGAAAAATGACCAGGGTAATGAATGAAAAATGCCGGAGGAGTTTCTAGGAACCGTGTTGTAAACAGGGTGAGGGCTGTGACGCTAACAGCATTGCTGTGGTTATGTGACGCCTGCGGCGGTGTGGAGCTCGTTATAGTCAGCGCTGCAGTTTATCGGTTTATTTATTTATTTATTTATTTATTTATTTAGTTTTTTGCTGTTATAACTTGATTTGCCGTCATTAGTCATGCTTGGTCTCAGTTTACTGCTCTACCAACGGCTCCCTGTTAGCCAGCTGAAGAAGACTGGACTATAACGGTAACGGAGATCAGAGTATTCAAAAGGCTGACTGTGATGGGATCTAGCATGGTGCTGGTCTCTTCGTGTTTCAGAGAGACAGTTTGAAGTGTCGTACTGATCATCATGACTGAAAGGCTTCAGTCAATCAACCCTCGGGCATGACACTTGCTGGGTAGGTTTGATATTGTGAGACATGCTAATGATTCAAGTTTCACACTCAACTGTGCATGTGACGTAAGCATGGACGGGCCTTATCCCTGTACCTGACTGACCCAACAGCCACAACTGGTGAGTGTCACTCAGTGGTGTCCTCCATTAGTCGTCCTGTTAGTGCAGCACCGTTGGCAGACGGCTGCACCACGCAGGACTACATGCACACAGACCGTTACCACGACTGTCCTTAACACCACGTCACCGTCACCAAAGACTGCAGTGGTGTCGTACCAGACTGTCATGGAGTGACTCAGAATGGCAGCGGGTCATCTTCAGTGACGAGTCCCGCTTTAGTCTTGGTGGAGACGCCCAACGAATCCGTGTGTGGAGGCACCGTGGTCAGCACCAAGATGGATGGTATGTAATCACATGTCCAGATGGCCTGGTGTCCCTCCACCTCCACCCCTACCGCACCATCTGCAGGAACTGTGTGAGGATGTTCAAGCTGCATGGGATGGATTATCACAGGACACCATTAGGACCCTCTACAGCTCCATAACGAGACATCTGGCATGTTGGGTTAGCAAACACGGCGGCCCGACTCCGCCACGCTGAGAGACAGACTTCTGTATGTGTAGCTCAATAAATATTGATCATATCAGTCTAAATGTATCATCAGTTATTGATCCTGGTGACCTTTAACCCCCTTCCCAACAGCACCGCACTCCCACACCTCCTTCTGGGTGCAGCTGTTCTTCTGATGATGTGTGTATTAAACTAAACTAACACTGTGGGCTCGGGCTGCTGGTGGCACTCGGTCAACCCTCACAACCCAACACAGGGTTACTTTAGAAATGTGGTCTCGTCCAGACCACCGGTTAACTGCCACCTACTTCTGAGGATCACTGTATCACCATGTCTATCTGTTTACCTCTTGTGTCTTTTGGATCACTTGGAGATCCAAATGGAGACACGATAACCAAGATAACAGCTTTACTGGATTACTTTATGGAGTAAAATGGTTTTATGGGTTTTAGTTTATTGCTGACCTCATTGTCTGCACTGTGTATGTGTTGTGTGCGACTGATCTCAGATCAGCTTGGAGCGATTTGGAGAAAAACCCATTTAAGTGACTTCCTTTCAGGAATCTAAACTGTTTGTTAATGTCGCTTCTTTTCAGCATTCAAATCTGGTTGTTGAAACTGCTAGCTGTATGACGGCTAACGAGATCAAAGAGCGGCCGTCCAGTCATAAGCGTTCAGTCCGAGGTGTTGAGGCAGTGGACTCAACAGTACTTGGGCTCACATGCTCATGTCGGAGAGTCTGTGGCTGTAAGAGGATCGATAAACTCAACATGTTCATGAACACTCACCCCTCCTCACATTCAGCACTGACCACCGCACCATCTGCAGGAACTGTGTGGGGATATTCAAGCTGCATGGGATGGATTATCACAGGACACCGTTAGGAACCTCTACAGCTCCATACCGAGACGTCTGGTGTGTTGGGTTAGCCAACATGGCGGCCCAACACCATACTGAGAGACAGACTTCTGTATGTGTAGCTCAACATGTTCATGAACACGCTCCTCCTCACATTCAGCACTGACCCGGGGCTACAGCCCGGTCCCGCTTTAGATATCCTCAGCCATCCTCCCGGCAGAGGCCAGCAGGTTGGCACGTCACCCACACGTTCACGTACTTCCTTCAGAACCGGGCCCGTACTTGGTCTACAGTCCAGGACGTTCAGCATGCGAGCCGTACAGTTGGAGCGAACGCGCCTGGGGACGGAGAAATTGGGTCAGACTCGTTTATGCAGAGATTTACGGCCCTTTATTGCATTTGTTTACATTTCTAACGCAGCTTATGGGCATCTGGCACCGAGCCTGCACCCGTAAAACATAACGAGCCGCTCTGGAGGCGAGCAACAGGGGTCATATGACCGGCGCTGATCCGTTTTTGCGATACGTAATGCGCGTCAACAAAGTGCGTAGTGTTCCTGAGGTTTAATAAGGTGGAGGTTCCATACTGAGGTGTTATTAGGGTGGTGTATTAGGGGTTATATATATATATATCAGAATTCTGAGAGATTAAATATGCTTTGTGATCGTTCTGTGGCTCTGAGATCGTTAGTTTTACAGCACTACCCAACCGCATGTTGATTAGAGGCCGCAGAATTAGGCCTGGGTAATTGGGTTTTTGTGTAATTGTATGAACTGCTGGGTAAATGATTTCGCCAGACAGTAATGAGGCTCCATGTGTGATTAAGGTGGTGGTAACTTTAGGCTCCTGCAGATGGCGCTGCATGAGGATGATTGAAGGGGTGCCTGCGGAGTGTGAGTGACGGGATCCATAGATTGAGAAGAGGTGGTATGGTGTCTGTCTGTGTTTCTGTCTGTCTGTGTTTCGGTCTATCTGTCTGTGTATTTCGGTGTCTGTCTGTCTGTCTGTCTGTCTGTCTGTGTGTTTTGGTCTGTCTGTCTGTGTGTTTTGGTCTGTCTGTCTGTGTATTTCGGTCTATCTGTCGGTGTATTTCGGTCTATCTGTCTGTGTATTTCGGTCTATCTGTGTTTCGGTCTGTCTGTATATCGGTCTGCCTGTCTGTCTGTCTGTCTGTCTGTGTATTTCGGTCTGTCGGTCTGTCTGTCTGTCTGTGTGTTTCAGTCTATCTGTCTGTGTATTTCGGTCTATCTGTCTGTGTCCGACTGGTGTCTGTCTGTCTGTGTATTTCTGTCTGTCTGTGTATTTCGGTCTGTCTGTCTGTGTATTTCGGTCTGTCTGTCTGTGTATTTATGCCTGTCTGTCTGTGTATTTCGGCCTGTCTGTCTGTGTCTGTCTGGTGTCTGTCTGTCTGTGTATTTCTGTCTGTCTGTGTATTTCGGTCTGTCTGTCTGTGTATTTATGCCTGTCTGTCTGTGTATTTATGCCTGTCTGTCTGTGTATTTATGCCTGTCTGTCTGTGTATTTATGCCTGTCTGTCTGTGTATTTCGGTCGGCCTGTCTGTCTGTCTGTCTGTGTATTTCGGTCGGCCTGTCTGTCTGTCTGTCTGTGTATTTCGGTCGGCCTGTCTGTCTGTCTGTCTGTGTATTTCGGTCGGCCTGTCTGTCTGTCTGTCTGTGTATTTCGGTCGGCCTGTCTGTCTGTCTGTCTGTGTATTTCGGTCAGTCTGTCTGTCTGTCTGTGTATTTCGGTCAGTCTGTCTGTCTGTGTATTTCGGTCGGTCTGTCTGTCTGTGTAGTTCTTTCTGTCTGTCTGTGTAGTTCTGTCTGTCTGTCTGTCTGTCTGTGTAATTCTGTCTGTCTGTCTGTCTGTCTGTGTAGTTCTGTCTGTCTGTCTGTCTGTCTGTGTAGTTCTGTCTGTCTGTCTGTGCCTATACCTCTGTCTTTCTATATATGTCCGTCTCTCTGTCTTTGTGTCTGTCTGTCTGTCTGTCTGTCTATGTATATCGGTCTGTCTGTCTGTCTATTGATTGATCTGTTGATCTATCTCTCTCTCTCTCTCTGTCTGTCTGTTCAGTGGTAAATGAGTTTCCTCTAATTCTCTCTCAGCTCTTTTACCTAAACAGTAATTATCACTTCACCAGATCACCCTGGGGTGACTTCTCCATCATCCCTGATATCCGAGTACATCACCCCGTCGCCCAGGCCGGTTTGTCTTTGAGGGCTGATCTGGGATCAGGTTCAGTTTATTCCATTATGCGAATATCCTCACCCTGTTCACCTGCTAGTGTTTTCAGACTGGAGCTGTGATTGTCAGGAGGGAGGGCTCTAATCTCAGAAGGGCGGTGTTCCTCTAACGCTCTGCAGGTTCTTTATTTTGGTGGTTATGAAACCTGAGAACCGGACCTGGATGCTTTATGGCCTCTGCTCTCCGATAGAGAGGGAATGAGGTTTATGGGTCTTGAGTAGCTTGTAAAAGCTGTGCTTGAGAGACGCCTCAATAAGAAACGGAGGTCATGTGCTTGGTGAATGGTGCACACTGAGTGGGAAAAGGGGGGAGTGTTTAGAGCGACGGCTGAAAAGAAGAAGAGTTTAAGAAGTGCTCTCGAAAAGAGAAATGTGGAGCGTCCGCATGTCGGAGCCTGAAAGCGGCCTGACAGCTGTGTCACCATCTAAATCATTTTGACCTTCTACCTTGGTATGAGGAAAGCTGTGTGAGTGTGGGAACGTTGTTCCTTCATCCCTTCATTCCTTTATCCGTACGCCAACATTGTCCTATTCAATCCGTACTCATTCCAGTAACTCGCAACCCTGTTTTCATCCACTCATTTCCGTTATATCCTACGCCAATGTCACTGTTGCCCGGTCATCCACTCATTCCTTTATCCGTACGCCAACACTGTTCCTTCATCCACTCATTCCTTTATCCGTACGCCAACACTGTTCCTTCATCCACTCATTCCTTTATCCGTACGCCAACACTGTTCCTTCATCCACTCATTCCTTTATCCGTACGCCAACACTGTTCCTTCATCCACTCATTCCTTTATCCGTAGAACGCCAACACCTGTTCCTGCCATCCACTAATTACTTTAATCCGTTAGGCCAAGTCGTTCCTTCATCCACCCCATTTCCTTTTCCGTACGCCAAACACCTCTCGTCACTGTTCCTTCATCCCTTCATTCCTTTATCCGTACGCCAACACTGTTCCTTCATCCACTCATTCCTTTATCCGTACGCCAATATTGTTCCTTTATTCCTTTATCCGTACGCCAACACTGTTCCTTCATCCACTCATTCCTTTCTCCGTACACCAACACTGTTCCTTCATCCGCTCATTCCTTTATCCGTACGCCAGCATTGTTCCTTTATCCACTCATTCCTTTCTCCGTACGCCAACACTGTTCCTTCATCCCTTCATTCCTTTATCCATCACCAACATTGGTTTTATAGGTTGATGTTGGGCTCCATGTCCGTCTCGGCTGCATTAACACTTGTCCCTGTGACAGTCTGATATGTCCCCAGTCAGCCTCTGATTCATGGAGATGTTACCCGGCTGGGAGGCCTCTGAGCTGTTGTAGTGGCTCACAGCACGTTTACCAAACAACCCTGCCCCCCCCCCAACCCCCGGTCACATCACGGTTCTGTTTGGAAGTGGATGGGCAGCGCGTGCCGGAGCACCTGCTTATCCCGGGTGAATTGGAACCCGCTTCCTGGTCTGTTTAATGATGAGTGTGCCTGGGTTTCTCTGTCCCGTGCCGGGTATGATGAAATTGGGCCGGGCTTCACTCATCTGCTCCTCCAAACCCGAACGCTCATAGAAACGACTTGTTTACTCCGAGTAGCT
>JAMWET010005832.1:0-10000 GCA_024036415.1 Prochilodus magdalenae
ATCCTTTCTCCCACATTGGTCATCTGGTGGTCCCATCTTGGTCACCTTCTGGATACTCACATTTCTCCCATATTGCCGTCTTGCTTGGGGTTTCATCTGGTTCACCTTCTGGTCTCAACATTGCTCCCACAATTAGGTCATCTTGTGGTCCCATCTTGGGTCACCTCCTGGTCTCGACATAGCTCCCACATTGGTCACCTTCTTGTCTCCTCCACTTCTCCCACCTTGTTGTTGTCACCTCCTGGTACTCACAGTTGCTCCCACATTGGTCATCTTGTGCGTCCCATCTTGGTCACCTCCTTGTTCTCACAATGCTCCACATTGGTCATCTTGCGGTTCCCATTCGTGGTCACCTTCCTTGTCTCATCAGGGCTCCCCACATTGGTCATCTTGCGGTCCCATACTGGTCACCTCCTGGTCTCACATTGCTCCCACATCTGGTCATCTTGTTGCTCCCACGCTGGTCATTTCTGGTCATCATCTGGTGCCTACATTGTTCATCTTTTGGTCCCATCCTTTTCTCAAACTTGGTCTCCCTGTGATTCACATGAAAAGAGGCAGAAACAGTTCTAGTTTGCATTGCAGTCAGAGGATCTCTAATGCTTTAAATGGACAATTCAGTCATTCCCAGCAGCCTACAGAAACGAGCAGTTGACCCCTTAAACTGCAGGACTTATTATCCAGCTATTAATCTTAAGACTTTTTTCCCTAACTACTATAAACGATACAGAAACATACCTAATAATTAGTTATGTAGTTTATCGAGAGCGTGAGGGAGTAAAATGCGGGCCAGTGTAGGTTTGCGGCCTAGTGCAGATTTTAATGGCTTGTAAAGGAGAGAGATGATGCCGGTGATTTTGTTAGTAAGTAATTAAAGGCTACGGTGTGTTGTCTTGTTTGGTGCTGTGTTGTTTTTAGGGGTGATAATGCTGGTTTTTTTTTTTGCACAGGGTCTGACTCCCACTGCTGGAATGCCAGCACACACAGACTCTATGCTTTATCACCAAGACTGATTGACTCTGACGCCGTCACAATCTCTCCCTCTTCTCTCACTCACACACACACAGATAATATGAAAAACAGACTTTCAAACACTATCACATAAAACTGCCTTACACTGAGCAGGAACCACTACTGAACAACCAATACAAACCAAACTACAGAGCAAATAGCTCTTTTTACTGCTGCATAGATTTATTTCAACAGCAGTTTGGCCTTAAAGCGCCACAGGTGTTAGTGTTTCTCAAGGTAGTAGTAAGTAGTCTTTGTTGCCAGGAACACTAAGTGCTGTGGAGGCCTTTTGATTGGAAGTCATTGATTTACTGCCTTTTTATTCTGCCAGTGTTTTGGTTTGCTGTAGAGCCATTTCTTGAGCCTGAAAGTGTGTGCCAAGCTGTGTAAAACATCAACATGTTTGTAGCCGAAAATGTTTCCTGATGATTTGGAAAAAATGTAATACAAATAAATATAAAACTGTAGTAAAATTGTAATATTGTGGTTGGTGTAGCTCAACGCTAGGACTACAACCACCACAACCCTGCCAAGTAGCAACCACAAAACATGTGCGGAGCCTGGTATTTCGAATCCCGGTCTGGGTGACTAGGCTGTGCTACACCAATAAGAGTCCTTGGGCAAGACTCCTAACACTACATTGGCCTGTAATGTGGTTAACCTTGTAAGTCGCTCTGGATAAGAGCGTCAGCTAAATGCCATAAATGTAATATAACTAGCAGGTATTTTGGAGCAGTTCTACTGGTCTGTCAGTCATTATTATTCACTAAACTGAGAAAAAAAGTAGAACTGTCAAACTGAAGAAACAGAGAACGTTTTGGTCAAAGGAAGAGATGGAGAAATATAATACTGTGGTACAAGAAGAGTAGATGTGGTGTATCAGGATATAGGCCTGTACCAGACTCAGAGTTTTGTCAGTTGAATCTGATTCGCCCGTCCTGGTCGACGATTCGCGACTATCCGTTCATGTTTTTTCTCCATGTACATTATCTAGTAATCAGTAAATCAGTCTGCATACGGTTCAGATCTGATTTCCTCCTCATTTAGAAAGTCAGCAGCGTCACAGGAACATATTTCTAAACTAAAAGAGGCGGGGCTTATGATGATCGTTTTGAACTGGAGCCTTTAGTTACAGGATACAGCGCCGGGCAGCAGATCGTATTTATGCTAAACGTTAGCGCTTATAGCTTCTAGTCTTTTTAATTTCACTTCTAGCAGCTTCTTCAGTAGGAGGACCCTTCGCCTTTCATCTCTCATAAATAATGAACCACTAAATAAAACCAAATTAGTCCATATTTAAATTATTTGATCAATGAAAAGAAGAATGTCTTTTAATAATGATTAAAATGTCTTTTTAAATTCTTAAAGTTCTTGTGCATTTTTGGAAGCTTTTGTCTGTTTTTTGTCTGTACCCTTAAAATTGCAGTGTAAGATTGTTGGGAGTATAAACTGGATTAATGCATAATGACTGAACATCTGGATTTTGTTTTAATATGAATGTTTTGTCACGTCATCCTAATCCAGTATATAGATAGGTGTAGGTATACAGCACAGCGATAGCAGTCGTGGGCTGGAGGTTAGGGAACCAGCCTTGTGACTGGAGGGTTGCTGGTTCGATTCCCTGAACTGACAGTAATGACTGAGGTGCCCTTGAGCAAGGCACCTAACCCCCAACTGCTCCCCGGGCGTCGTGGATAGGGCTGCCCACCGCTCCGGGTAAGTGTGCTCACTGCCCCCTAGTGTGTGTGTGTGTTCACTAGTGAGTGTGTATGTGGGTGATAATGAAAAAAGTGATAATGAAAAAAGGAGAAAGAGAGGAAGAGTGAATGCAAGGAAGAAAAATATGAAAGAGAAATAGCAAAAAATACAGAGGAGAGTAAGAAGAGGGGAAGGGTAGAATAACAGAAATAAACAGATAAGAAATATAAGAAAAGAAGAGATAAAGAAAGAGAGAAAGTGCAGAGAAAAGAAAGGACGACAGAGAGAAAGATGGGGAAGAAAATGAAAGCAAGAGAGAAAGAGCTATAGAGAGGGAAAAAGAATGAGAGGAAGAGGAAATAGAAGTAAAACAGAGAATGAAAGAAAGAGAGGATGGGATGATATAGAAATATGCACAGAAGAAAGAGAGAGAAAGACAGAGAGAGAAAGGGGGAGATTAAACAAGTGATGGGTAAAGAGAGGGAGAGAAACAAGGAGAGAGAATGCATGATGAGCGAGAAAGGACAAGAGAAAGAAAATAAGGGGAGAAAGAGACAAAATGAAGAGAGAGAGTGATGGAGTGTGTGATAGAAAGCTAGAGAGAAAGAGTGTGACAAAGAAAATGAGGGAATGAAGAGAGGGAGAGAGAAAGAATGAGAGTGAGACAGAGAATAAGGGGAGAGAAAGAGAGAAACCCAGAGAGAGAGAGAATGAAGAAAGAGTAAAAGACTGAGGAGAGAGAGTGGAAGAATGATAGAATGCAGAGAGACAAAATGAAGAGTGAGAGAGAGAATGAAGAAAGAGTTAAAAACAGAAATAGACAGAATGAGGAGAGAGTGAGTGTGAGAGAGTGAAAGACAGAAACAGAGAATTCTGGAGAGAGAGAAAGAATGAGGAGAGAGAGAGACAGAAACAGAGAATGTGGAGAGAGAGAAAGAATGTCACTTCACGGATGGGTTAAATGCAGAGGACTAAATTTCCCCACTGTGGGATCAACAAGGGATTAAAATCTAAAATCTAACTGTTCATTGATTCACAGCCCGGTTTGTGAGCAGCTGGACTGAAGGTCTTACTTTTGTTCTGTTTTGAACCATTTTTGTTGATTTAAGTGCTGCATATTCCAGCACACCGGATTTCAAATGAAAGGAAGTTAAACTAGGAAGTTAAAATACAGAATATTGGCTTTAATTGAAGGCAGTTTACATCTATATTGGGTAACCTACGACCCCTTTTCATGATCCTAAACTTAACAGTAAAACCGTTATGGAGTTTTACAGGGCGAAACAAAAGACCATGGAATAAGAAGGAGCTAAAATAGGTGCATTACAAGCCTTGCAGTCATCAGTTGCCCAGGATTTGCCAAAGAAAGACCTAAAAATGGGAATTTTATTTTAAAAGTATTGTAAAAAAGTGGTTCTGTAGTTCTTACATGGATCACTCAATTTAGATGTATAGACCCTCAAATTAAAGGTGGAATTCTACACTCTCATTTCATACCCCAACGTGCTGGAGTGCGACTGGAATTGTCATGCATAGTTACTTACAGCCTACACTGCAGACGTGGGGCATAGCTGCATTTTTTGGCAGCCGGGGGGTTTTATTTTCATAAAGCTGAATGTGGGCATGTGCCGTTCTGGGTGCTGAACATTCGAATGTTTTGTGATGATTAGCTAAAACGGTTCTCTCCTGTAAAGCTTCTGGTTTGGAGGTTTTCTCACTAGAACGGCTTTATACGCCATGAAAACATTTATAGCGCCGCATA
This sequence comes from Prochilodus magdalenae, assembly GCA_024036415.1. Classification (NCBI taxonomy): domain Eukaryota; kingdom Metazoa; phylum Chordata; class Actinopteri; order Characiformes; family Prochilodontidae; genus Prochilodus; species Prochilodus magdalenae. The sequence continues at coordinate 4,472 of JAMWET010005832.1, forward strand.
TGTGTTAACATATATGTGGGGGCGTACAGGAGGTATGCTGTATATCTGCATGTATGTGCGTTCCTTGAATAAGCAGCCTCCGGAGGAGACTTGCGTTGTGGATCATTGAGTAAGTGATGGAAGGTGTTCATGAGGAATTTACATTAGCACCAAGAGAAAATAAACTCAGCACATATGAACACGGAAGGCACACACGCACATCTCACACACTGAGAGAGGGTGATGGGCCAAGACGGGCAGATAGAGGGGATGAGTGACAGGACAGACTGACAGGGCGGTTTTAGACCTGTGAAGTGGCTAATATGTGACAGTTTACACTAAAATGACATATCCCTTCACGCACACTGCCCCTCTTCTGTGGCCGCTGCGCTGCTCGTCTGGGTGAGGCAGTCTTCTGTGGGGTCCTGAAAGAACCACTAGCTGCTAGAGAAATATCCACCAGCTGTAGTTCTGAGATACGATGGAAATGTAATGTATGTTTTGTTTCAAATGTACGCATAGGCATCAGAAGAGAGAGAGAGAGAGAGAGAGAGCAGAGAGAGGGAGGAAAAAAGTAAGAGCAAAGAAAAGAAGAAGAAAGAGAGACAAGGAGAATGAGAAAGGCAACAGTAAAGAGTTAGAGAGAGAAGGAAAAGTGAGGAGAGATATCAACAGAGAAAGGAGGAAAGGGGAAAGAAAAAATGACAGAGAGAGAAAGAAAGAATAGAGAAAGAGAGATTAGAAAATAGATTAGAGTATAGAAAAACATAAAACAAAAGAGATAGATAAAGATGGTGAAAGTGATAATGAAAGAAGGAGAAAGAGAGGAAGAGTGAATGCAAGAAAGAAAAATATGAGAGAGAAATAGTAAAAAATACAGAGGAGAGTAAGAAGAGGGGAAAGATAGAATAATAGAGATAAACAGATAAAAAACTGAAAGAAAAGAAGAGAAGAAGAAAGAGAGAAAGTGCAGAGAAAAGAAAGGAGGACAGAGAGAAAGATGGGGGAAGAAAATGAAAGCAAGAGAGAAAGAGCTATAGAGAGGGAAAAAGAATGAGAGGAAGAGGAAGTAGATGTAAAAAAGAGAATGAAAGAAAGAGAGGATGGGATGATAGAAAAATAGGCACAGAAGAAGGAGAGAGAGACAGAGAGAAAGGGGGAGATGAAACAAGTGAGGGGTAAAGAGAGGGAGAAAAACAAGGAGAGAGAATGCATGATGAGCGAGAAAGAACGAGAGAAAGAAAATAGGGGAGAAAGAGACAAAATAAAGAGAGAGAGTGATGGAGTGTGTGATAGAAAGCTAGAGAGAAAGAGTGTGACAAAAAAAAATAGGGAATGAAGAGAGTGAGAGAGAATGTGGAGAGAGAAAGTGAGTGAGAGAGAGAGATGGAGAGAGTGAGACAGAGAATGAGGGAGAGAAAGTGAGAAACCCAGAGAAAGAGAGAGAGAATGAAGAAAGAGAGTAAAAGACAGAAACATAAAGAATAAGGAGCGAGAGAGATAATGAAGAGAGAGAGGGAAAGACAGATAGAATGCAGAGAGACAAAATGAAGAGTGAGAGAGAGAATGAAGAAAGAGTAAAAAACAGAAATAGACAGAACGAGGAGCAAGAGAGCAAGTGAAAGACAGAAACAGAGAATGTGGAGAAAGACACAGATAGAGAGAGTAAAAGACAGAAACAAAGAATGTGGAGAGAGAGAAAGACTGAAGGGAGAGTGAAAGACAGAAACAGAGAATGTGGAGAGAGAGAAAGAATGAAAAGAGCGTGAGACCGAAACAGAGAATGAGGGGAAAGAGAAAGAATGAAGAGAGAGTGAGACAGAAACAGAATGTGGAGAGAGAGAGAGAGAGTGAGTGTGAGAGAGTGAGACAGAAACAGAGAATGAGGGGAAAGAGAAAGAATGAAGAGAGAGTGAGACAGAAACAGAGAATGAGGAGAGAGAGAGAGAGAGTGTGAGAGAGTGAGACAGAAACAGAGAATATGGAGAGAGAGAAAGAATGAAGAGAGAGTGAAAAAGAAACAGAGAATGAGGGGAAAGAGAAAGAATGAAGAGAGAGTGAGACAGAAACAGAGAATGAGGGGAAAGAGAAAGAATGAAGAGAGAATGAGACAGGAACAGAGAATGTGAAGAGAGAGAGGGTGAGTGTGAGAGAGTGAGACAGAAACAGAGAATATGGAGAGAGAGAGAGAGAGAGAGAGAGAGAGAGAATGAGAATGTGGAGAGAGAGAGAGTGATTGTGAAAGAGTGAGACAGAAACAGAGAATGAGGGGAAAGAGAAAGAATGAAGAGAGAGTGAGACAGAAACAGAGAGAGAGAGAGAGAGAGAGAGAGAGAGAGAGAGAATGTGGAGAGAGAGAGAGAGTGAGTGTGAGAGAGTGTATGGCTGTACTCTGTAATGGAGCATCTCTGTTTAAACAGTCTCAGTGTTAACTCTCTCTGCCTCCTTCCTGCACGGGCTATAGCAGCAGGTCCTGACCTTTAAGACACATGTTGCATTTTATTTCAATTAGAGCCGCAGAATTCCCCCACCATCCCCTCTCCGCTTCCCCTAACGCAGTCTCCTCCTCTAGGCAGAGCTAGTTGCCCATGGCCGTGGGTTATTGGCCGTTGCCCCCATCGGCGGGTTATTGGCCGTTGCGGAGCTCCATGCTACATTAGCGCTGCTCGGAGCCAGTGAGAGGGGAGGAGGTCGTCATGGGAACCGAACGCACACGGTTGGGTCCGGCCGCTGACTGGGGGCTTCTCCGCTACCCTCCTTCCACTAATAGAGACCTCAGGCAGCACACAGTAGGCCTAATCTGGAAGCTTATCAGCACTAGTGCTCGGGGCGTTCGGCTTCTTCACAAGCTATCCTGTAAAACTCCTGCATTTTACAAGACAGAACGTACACTTTTCATCACCTACCATGTTTTGCAATTGCATAATGACTTTTTGATGCGATTTTGTGGTTAGAAAGTTCAACTACTGCTCCTGCAACTACACTATTTATACAGGCAAACATTCAGCCGTTCAGCTCCAACCCTAACATCTACGTGTCAGCCGTGGATATTGTGTTTGTGCTTGATAAATTAGCAGGAAAGGCTGAGGCCTGACCGTTTCAGAGCCGCTGCGATATTTTTGTTTCCAGTGGAACGTTTGATGTGACTGACTTGAGCAATGCACAGCCTGATGCCTCGGGCCTGCAGCCCTCCGCAGCTGAGATGGCAGCACGCTGGAGGTGGAGATGTTCACTTATTTGTAATGGAACTGGAGGTTTGTTTGAGTTTGATGTCATGCATGTGCTTTATACCATCGCAAGAGTTAAACGACCAGCAATAACCCACCAGGGTACCCTGAGCGCGTAGTCGACTAGGGGGTCATCTCTATGTCTCAGAGGTCCTTTGTTCCAAGAGCACCTTATATTTTCTCTCTGAAGGTTCAAAGAAAGCTGCTGCATGTTCCCCAGGTCCTGTGTATGTCCAAGACTCTCTGACTTAGCTCCGCTAGCTAATTAGCGCAAAAGGGCAGCTACATATCCCTAATATATCATGTTGAGCCTTGATGTGTTATATAAGGAGCTATGGAAACATACCGCCTTGAGAACATAGGTGCACTACACATTGAGGCTAAGGTAGCTAAGTGACTGGAAGTTTATAGCCACTAGTTAACCTTGTGCTAACTGTCCATCTTAGTTGCTAATTTGAAATCGACCTGCTTATGTTCTTTCTTGCATACTGTTATCAGTAAGGTGGCTATGGGACCTCCTAATCAACCTCTGAGACCCCCTGAATGTGTCAAAATCCAAATTCTGGGGTGGTCCCTGGCACTAAATAAATGTATTATGAGGCCCATTAAGGAAAAATAAAAATACAAATTTATAGCAAGGCCATTGTTTAGCCTGCTTCACTCATGAATCAGTTCCGGTTTTTGCTTAACTAGCTGTTGGTGCAGTGTAAGTGGTTCACTCAGTTGGTCCTTCATAGTCTAGTTTGTAACTACGCCCGGCTTACCCTCCCAGTCAGTATTTCACACACTGGTTATGGATAAAAATGGACAAACATATGGACAACATTTTCAGAACGACTACCTATGTGTGTGGTTTAATAAATTAGAGTATGTTATACAGAAGTAAACGGCATAAGAAAGACTGTTCATGCAACATTATGTGTGAGCTGGTACCTTTTGTTCCCGGGATGCCCCTTGTAACAGGTAAAGTTATGCTGTGTGGCATATGACCAATTTGTAAATCTATAGTGGACTGAAGATCCCTGGATGGTGTCCTAGCTCTCAGCCTGCTTCAGCCAGAAAAAAATGGCGGCGGCTAACACTGGGGAGCAAAACACAGCCCACTCTGAGTATAAATGTGGGTGTAGTGATTGTAGTGGGGTATGTTTTCGTTAGAATGAGCCTCAGAAAGTTAAATATACAGGTCTGAAGATGAACTCGCTTTAGAGGATCAGTTTTAGAGTGAAATAAGTGAGGGTAGCTAACAGCTATGCTAAAGGTGTTTCAGGTGAACTGAGCAGCGTTAGCAGCAGCTAGCTCTAAACAGTGGATACAGTGATAACAACTCTGAGGTAAATATGGGGGTAGTGGTTGTAGTGGGGTGTGTTTTCATCAGAATGAGCTTCAGAAAGTTAAATATACAGGTCTGAAGATTATTAAAAGATGAACTCGCTTTAGAGGATCAGTTTTAGAGTGAAATAGCTGAGGGGAGCTAACAGCTAGGCTAGTGGATACTAAACTCATATTTTCTAGGTGAACTGAGTCAGCGTTAGCAGCAGTTAGAATTCAGGGGTAACCTTTAAACAGTCGGCTCATACAGCAGAAGCGGTTGAAAAGTCCTTGTAGCTTCAGTCTCTTTGAAGCCATGATGTTCATGCTGGGAATACTGGGCTAGCTTCTTCTTATATCTAGCTTGGTGGTGCAGTAAAGCATTATGGAGAGGTCCTTTGCATGTTCCTCCAAAGTTACACAGTATGATGCTGCAGTACAAAGCTAAGTTCAGACCCAAAGCACGTCTTGGCTGATAGACTTCATTTTGGTAAATTCTAAGTATTAGAGTTTTGGATAAGATGGCCACATGTCCGGTTTTAGGCTGGACAGTTGTTTTTTTCAACTCCCAGTCCTCCGGCCATTGCAATACCTGGACAGACACCTGTTGGTCTACTTTTTGGGATGAACTATACAAATGTTCACTCGCGAATAATATTATGAGTACCATTGACTCACACCCGTGACTCAAACCATGAATATCATTGGTTTACCAAGGTCATGTGACATTGTGACCCGCCTACAGATAAATTGGACTGGAAAAAAGTAGAAAGAAGAAAGATGTAGAAGCTGTGTGTTTTTCACTGTTCCACCGTGATCCTGTCTTCCTGGTTTTATACAGCATCATGGTTAGACTTTCAGTTTTTTCTGTCTATCACTGATGAGTGATTTTATAACACACACACACACACACACACACACAGTGAAATTGTGACTCACCTACCGATTAACCACAGGTCAGTCCTCTAAATGATAATCAATTAGTAAACTCCCATCTGCCATCCATCCCACCCAT
>JAMWET010005832.1:20000-52500 GCA_024036415.1 Prochilodus magdalenae
ATGCTGGAAATACGAGGCTTTGCTCCAACAGCAGTAATATGCTTATGCAAGCAAACTATTTTTCGTGAGCGACTCGTCCAAAACTGCTCATCTGTGATAGCAACTGACCGATCAAGCAGACTTGTGGTCCAGAGTTTGAGTAGAATTGCCTGCCATTACAGAACCCCGTGCTACATGCACCTTGCCCATGTGTAGAGTTTAGAACTCAGTAACAAGTGTGTGTGTGTACTTGCATGAGCTTCATGACTGTGGTGGGACTGACACAGGACAGGAAGGATAAGCGGTGGTGGTGGGGATTGTAAACTTTGTCACAGGAATGGAAAGTGAGGAGGTGAATTCATAGGGCGTTAGATCGGAGGAACGAGGGAGGGTTTCAGGCAGCAGCAAAGTTGCCATTACGTTGTCTAAGCTAAACCCAGTGTGTTAAAGTGAAAGTAAATGACCATAACCATGGCACTTAATTAACATAACATAAGCTGTAAATATAAACATAAAAATTTAAAAATGTGCATATGACGAAAGGTAAAACGTTCATGAGTAACGCCTGCTGTACATAGTAGCCTTGTTCATTTGTTCTCACTGAGAGTTCAATATTCAAATATTAATATAGTATAATTATTAGTATTATTATTAGTAGTAGTAGTACTATACTACTATACTATACTGTACTATACTATACTATCCTATACTATACGTTACTACACTGTAACATACTATACTATACTATACGATACAATACTATACTGTCCTATACAATACTATACTATACTACTATACTATGCTATATTATACTACACTATACTACTATACTATACTACTATACTACACTATACTACTATACTATGCTATAATATACTATACTATACTATACTATACTATACTATACTATACTATAATATACTATACTACTATACTATACTATACCATACTATACCATACTACTATACGATACTATACTGTAACATACTATACTATACTATACTATACGATACAATACTATACTGTACTATACAATACTATACTATACTACACTATACTACTATACTACTATACTATGCTATACTATACTATACTATACTATACTGTACTATAATATACTATACTACTATACTATACTATACTACACTATACTATACTACACTATACTACACTATACTATACTATACTGTAGTACTACTAGTACTACCATGATGTAATACATTATTTAACATGATGTAATACATTACCAATGATTAACTAATGCTAAGTAAAGATACAACAACAGCCAACAACAGATGTTACATGTTGATTAACATTAGGTAACCATTGTCGATGTATTACTTAACTAATGCATTACTTCATGGTAGTTAGTCAACATTTAATGTGAAGTGTTACCATAATGCCTACAGTGATAATAACATGGTACAGTACCTGCTCCAGCAGCGTACACTTCGTCTGTCTCTTTGTACTCTCCTGATTCACAGTTTTCTCTCACACCAACCACCAACGGTGACTCAACATGCGTATAGACCAAAACTGCACCAGCAAGGGCCAAATAGAGTCAAGGATGTGCGTCTGACAGCCTACCGCCGGCTTCATCAGGGCACTAACACGAATCAGTGAATTGATTCACAAGTGTTTTGTGGATGTTTAGTGCTCTTTAGAAGCACCTGCACTGCCAGATCTCAATCTTTCAGCAGCCTGTTGGAGCCTGTAGAAGGTGTGTCACTTTGGAGTGTGTTACAAAGAAGAGCCGGCTAAAGGTGCCATGCGGGGGTAACAGTAGCTTCTGCTGTATACCTTGGTGTCCTAATTGGCCAGTGACAGAGTCTTCTTTTAATACATTTGCCTCTTTCACAGACAGCAAGCAACGATGCATGATGGGAACTGTTAGGTAAACAAAATACACCAATAGAAAAAAATCCTTTTAATGTGTTTTGAAACTAGCTAGAAACAAGAACACAGCATCTGAGACATGGTGTATGTTAAACAATAGCGGTGTTGTGTTAGTGTGTGTTGTGCTGGTGTGAGTGGATCAGACCCAGCAGTGCTACTGGACACCTCAGTCTCACTGCTGGACTGAGAAGTGTCCACCAACCAAAACTATCCAACCTACATTGCAGTACTGTGCAGCAGCAGATGAGCTATCGTTTCTGACTGTACGTCTACAAGATGGACCAGCAAGGTAGGAGTGTCTAATAGAGTGGGCAGTGAGTGGACACAGTGTTTAAACACTCCAGCAGCCCTGCTGTGTCTGATCCACTCACACCAGCACAACACACTAACACACCATCACCATGCTAGTGTCATTGCAGTGCTGAGAATGATCCCCCCACCCACATCATACCTGCTCTATGTGGTCCTCACTATTGAAGAAAAGGGCAACAGAGAATCAGATGGACTACAGTCTGTAACTGTAGAACTACACAGTGCTCCTATATGGTACGTGGGGCTGATAATAGACGGTGAGTTTAGATTCAAGGTGGTGGCTTTAATGTTATGGCTGATGGACAGTGGTGGACAGTAACTAAGTAAATGTAATTAGTTTCTGTGCTTCAGTAGCCTGAAATGTTTCCATTTTGGACGACTTTATGTTAATTCCACTACATTGCAAACTCAGATATCTGACTGTTTACTCCACTACGTTATACGATATTTGTAGTTCCTTATGTGCACATAAAAACGTAACATGCCAAAACTAAAAAAGCTTATTAATGGATTCTTAGCATCCATGGGAATGTCCATTTCAGGCCTGGACTACATCGAGGACCACCTGGAGGAAGGCAGGTAAAGCAGGATGGGGTTAGTAAACAGATACAACATATCGTTCCTGACCTCGTGGGTCAATAGACACAATATAGAAATATGTACACATTCACTTGTGACTGGCAATGTCTGCATTTATTCAAAAACTATATCGTATATATATATATTTATAGTAAACTTGTTTTCGCTAGTTTATGGTAATGATGATACAACATAGTAAAGGAATCTTGTTTGTGATTCTGTTTAAAGCAAGTTCTTTTTCAAATTAAACTTGTAACTTAGTTGCAAATAAATCTTAAACCTAAACTTTGCTTGTTTGCAAAAAGTTATTTTATGGTTCTAGCTAATGGAACATGTTCTCCATCAGTGTTCTGTGCTTATGATCATTCGAATAAACATCAGTGTCAGACTAACTAATGACCTTCTATTAAAAGACTCATATTCCAGAAATGATATTAGGACATTAGAGCCGTAATAATGATTCTACTTTTACTCTCCATACTCAAGTACATTTGAAGGTAAATACTTTAGTACTTTTACTCCACTGGAGGTCTAAAAGAAGGATTTTCAGAGGAGTAATATTTTACTTTGGGTATCTCTACTTTAACTCAAGGACGTGGTTTGTATACTTTGCCCACTACTACTGATGGGTGTATGTAAAAACTGAATATCAGCAGGTTATGATATATAGGCCCATATAACATAGTGGACCTATTGGATAGATCAATAGAAGCAGCTTTAAAGTACTTAGATATGATATGATTGTACTAACTTACATTAAATGAGCAAGATGAATCAACCTGCAGAATTCATACTCCAAACAAATAGGGGGCAACATGTCCCCAAGCTCTGGTGTCCACCCCTATCATAAGAAACAAGGAAATGCACACTCCCTCCCCCATCCCTCCCCCATATTGTTGGCAATAAGATTTGTTTACTTCCCAGTCCAGAAATAACGTTATGATTTCATTATTAAACTTCATCCCTTTATTTGCCAAGAAAGTCTACAGGGGTGGGAAGATTTGCTGCTGAATGTAGTTGCTTGGCAAAAGCTTGTTGTTCATTTCATTGGCTGCCTGCCTGCCCTTAAATGATTGAATCAGGTACAGCACCTTCAGCATGATTGACAAGAGAGATTACACTGTCAAGGCTAATGTTGAATTGATCGCAGAGACTCGAAACCACAGTGACTCACTATGGCCTCTTCAGGTACAAAGTGGTACTACAGACAGGACAGGCCGGGGCTAGCTGATTAGCATGCTAACTTCAGTATATATCTCAGGAACAGGGCACGAACATGTCCATACCATCGAAACTGTTATTTCTTCACAGTGTCGATAATGTTAGTTCAGGTTTAAACTCAAGACACTGTAAAGGTTCTAAATGTGTTTAATGTTTCTAGATGTTTCTGTAACAGCAGCAGCATTTTATTCGTGTGGCAATGAAAATGTTTTCATCAGATGAATTCAGTGTTGTGTTTTCAGTGTGGAGAGTTTGCTCTGCTTTTAAATCATTTCAGACCAAAGATGCAGCACCCTGCTGTAGATCTGGTCTTTGTAGCCATAACACACACACACACACACACACACACACCTACATACACACACACATACCTACACACACACACACACCTACATACACACACACATACACACACATCTACACACACACACACACACACATACACACACACACACATACACCTACACATACATACACACACACATACATACACACACATACCTACACACACATACACACACACACACACACACACACCTACATACACACACACACACCTACACACACACACACACACACACACACACACACACACACACACACACACAGGAACTGGGGTGTAATCCCTGGATTTGCCTGACCTCCAGAGGTCACCACCACATCCGGCTTCAGCAATTGATGATGCGATGGGTCATTCTCTTTTACTCCCTCCCTCCCTCTCTCTTTCCCTCTCTCTCTCCCTCTCACTCCCTCCCTCTCTCTCTCTCTCTCTTCATTCACTGACTGTATGTCTCTTTAATTCTTTCTTTAGTTCTTTTATTTTTATAATTTGTCTTTGTATCTTTGTCTCTCGTGATGTTTGTTTCTTTTTCGTTCTTTGTCTTTATGTATATGTTTGTTTGTTTGTTTGTTTGTTTTTTTCTTTCTTTTCTACAGTTTTCCTTTTCCGTTTCATTTAAAGCCAAACGTGTTTAATGTTTATGTTGTTACTGATGTGCAGTCTCTCCTTTAATTCCTTGTTCTGATCAGCTGAGGACACAGACACAGATTGATTGTGTAATCTGAGTTATTGATTATCCTGTACAGTGAAATGGATCAGTACTGTACACACACTGTACTGAGAGTGTGAGAGGGTATATATCCTGTGGGAGTTTCCTCATCCTCTCTTATTCCGGCTCCATCCCGCAGTGTGTGCTGCTCCAACTAACTAACAGATTACATCTGATTTATATGCTAACGGTTATCTCTCTCTCTCTCTCTCTCTCTCTCTCACTCTCTCTCTGTCTCTCTCTCTCTGTCTCTCTCTCTCTCTCTCTCTCTCTCTCTCACACACACACACACACACACACACACACAGAAAAACAAGCTGCTTGCGTGCACAAAGAACTGAATATTCTGTTAAGTGTACGAGCGACGTGCAGCATCTCTCAGACCACAGTGTTATTTTGTGCTCATCAGTGTTTATGTGAATGTTAAACACTATATTGGATTTCTTTATTTTCTTTCTTTTCCTCTCTCTGTGTGTCTGAAAATGTGTATGCGTGTGTGTGTGTTTGTCATTCCAGGCTCAGTGTGTGTCTCTCTGTAAATCTGTCCGTCTCAGCAGTGATCCCAGCAATAATAAACACATACACACACACACACACACACACACACACACCTACATACGCACACACACTCGCTGACCCGCAGCTACCAGCCTCTGCAGCAGTGTTCTACACTCGGCTAACAAAAAACACAAAGTCATGAAAAGCCTTTAGCTACTTGTAAAGCTGAAGCCACAATCAGGTCAGATGAGAGAGAATCAAACACTTAGCACATCATTTAAATGTTTACGTTGGTAGTAACTTCAAGTTACTGCAGATGGCGCTGCACAAAGATGAAGGGGCTATAAATACCTGAGGGGTGTGAGTAAGGGGATCCATAGATTGAGAAGAGGTGGTACAGTGCAGTGAACGTCTCCTACCGTGTGTGGAAAATGGCTCCACAGCAGATGTTAATGACTGGATAAAAGGAGTGACTAAGCATGTGGGCGTGGCCAAAGACCATAGTGTGAAGGATGTCGCTGAATCTGCAGGTGTATGGCAGCGTATGGTCATACGGGTCTACCAGCAGTGGCTAAAATGGGAAGGCATCCACCAAATCTGGCCCAACTGCACTGTTCTTTGATGTGAGAGTGTTTTGGCCTGGATGTGGCCTACATCCAGACACTTGTCCGGTCCAAATCGAGATATAGCTTGTTGGGGTATTCACAGATGCTAACCCACTCTAGTTTATAACATTACAGTGTTGGGCGGGGTCATGCTAAGTATGGCTCCAATGTGTCATCTATCAGGGATTTCAGAACGGGTCTAGATCCACAGTTTAGTACTACATAGTTACTAGACATACTTTCAACTTTACATATAATGTGGTCAGATACAAAGCCAGACTCATTCGGGGGGTTTTGATGTGTATGGTCATTCACAGGTCAGTTTATTGTACGTTATAGCCCATGCCGTTATTGAATGAATAATGAGCTAACCAGTGAACCGTTCTCATCCAGCATACGTCAGAGCTGCATAACTATCAGGTGATACTTCTTCTATACCCTGATTGGCTAGGACCTGATGATGTAGCTGTCAGTGTGGTCTGAGTTTAGCTACTGTGGTAATCCTCTCCCAGGCTGTGGTCAGTGACTGGTCTCCGCCTCTTTAGTCCTGTCAGCAGGCTGCTGATTGATTGACAGCTTGCTCGGCTGCAAGGCTGCTTGGGTGGCCGTGTTGATCCTGTTCTTTCAGACATAAACAGATCCTTTCGTAGCCAATCAGATCGCAGACAGAACTCCAGGGATTCTGTCTGTGACACACAATGAGGTTTCCTCTGGACCTTTACAAACATCAGCACATACATAAAGCACACACACACACACACACACACACACACACACACACATATGCACACGCACACACACACACGCACACACACACATACACACACACGCACACACACATGCACACAGAGTAACACGCTCAATTTGAAATTAGACAGTGTGTATTGATAGGAGTTCTGCAGTGTAAGCACAACATTTAGGCGTATATCATGTGGGCGTACATGTGGGGGTGTGTGTGTGGCTGCGGCTCGTTGATGTAGCTGTCATGGGAGACTGGTCTCTAGTCCAGGAAGCTTCCGGATGGAACCAGTGGGTGTTGAGCTCTTCTCAAAAACCTAAATAAACCACGATTTCCTCACCTACCAGAGAGAGAGAGAGAGAAAGGAAAGAAAGAGAGGGAGAGATATGCTAATTGTTTATTTGTGTGGCTTTATAAACTTAATTAATTTTTACATGACCATTTTAATCCTTAGAATTGGTTGTTGTTCTTCTTGTGCCTCACTGATTTATGGAAATGACCTCTGTTCTGATTGGATGCCATTTTTTTTGCGTAGTAAATAAAGCAGCATGTGTTGAAATTTGCAGTGACAATACTCTTTATTACTTTGGTACAAATTAAAACCCTGTAAAATAAATGATTCCATGTTTTAGCGTACAGAACGTAGCCTGGCTGCATTCAAATTTGGAATTCACTGAAAACAAATCTCACAAATCTATCAACGAACCCCGGTGTGGAGGCACCATGCTCAGCTCTAATACAAATGGTTTGTTTTCACACCTCACATATCACAAGGCATGGTGTCACTCCACCTCCACCCCTACCGCACAATCTTCAGGAACTGTGATGGGAAGGATCAGAACAGCATTAGGAACCTCTACAACTCCATGCCAAGATGTCTGTTATTATTCCTGATAACCTTTATTGTCCATCCCAATAGCATTGCTATCCAGCACTTTCCACTAGTGCAACTATTTCTTTGATGATGAGTTTATATTTCTGTATCACAAGTGACAGTACATATTGTATAATGAGATAATCGCATCCTTCATAATTCATATGGTCTGGGCTTAGCCTGTTAGCAGAGGGAACCTGCTCGGCGCACATTTGACAGCTCAATCCTTCATTACAATCTTGTGGATAATTTTAGTTGTGTCGGATCCCAGCTGGCCAAATGATCACCAAGCTAATACACACTCGCACACATGTCCAAACTGTGATTGTGAAATTGTACTCCTGTAATCAGAGTCACTTGGTGAGCAAATATGTCCACACAACCGGCCCGTCACACACACAGACACACACACACACACACACACACACACAAACACACACGCACAAACACACAAACACATACACACACACAAACACACACACACACACACACACACAAACACACACACGCACACACAGACACACACACAACACACACACACACAAACACACATGCACAAACACACAAACACACACACACACACACACACACAAACACGCACACACAGACACACACACAACACACACACACACATGCACAAACACACACACACACACAAACACACACACGCACACACAGACACACACACAACACACAAACACACATGCACAAACACACAAACACACACACACACATACACACACACACACACACACACACACAAACAGACACACACACAAACACACACACACAAACACACACACAAACACGCACACACACACGCACAAACACTCACACACATACACACACACACACACACACACACAAACACACAAACAAACACACGCACACACACACAAACACACACACATTTTAGCTGTTCTCCTCCACATGCCTGTATCTTTGAGGACCTTTAGCTAAATCCCACTCTGGCCCACTCCACATCTCCCTCTCATGTCCAGTACTTCTTTACTCTCTCTCTGTCTAATCCAGCAACTCATCCCCCTCTCTTTTCCCTCGTCCTCTTTCTCTTCTCTCTCTCGGGCTGAAATAGTGATCATGGCTGCTGTTTCATCAGCTCTTTGCACTTCTCACTTCAGCTAAGATTGATGGCGTGCTAGGCTATAAATGACAGTGCTAAGTCTGGCCATGGAGTAGAAGAGGGGGGTTCACAGGTCCTCTACATTCTACAGCTAATGGGACTGGGGGAGTGTGTGTGCGTGTGTGTGTGTGTGTGTGTGTGCAGCGCAGTGGTGTCACTATTTATGTTGCTCGCAAAAGACAAACTGCCCTTACTGTCACCTCCCTTCTTCTCCCCCTCTCCCTCCCTCCTGCTGTCTGGAGGTTCTAGTGAGTTCCGCTGAAAGCTAAACGAATGGCCAGCACTTACAACAGCAACCCTGGCCATTCTTCTGATCGTCCAAATGAGCTCAAACTGTGCAGAGACAAGGCAGTTCAGAACATTATACAAATATATACCACCACCCACATATTACCTGCTCTGTGAGGGTCCTGTGCTACAGCTAGAAGGGCCTGATATATATGTATATATATTAATGTATATTTATATATAGATATTCATGTGTAACACTTTTCTGGACGTAGGCCACATCAGTGTTCAGACACTCTTGCATCAAATAATTGCTCGGTTGGGCCAGATTTGGTGGATGCCTTCGTTGGCACAATTCCAAAGAGAATTCTTTGTAGACTGGAATTTGTGCCACTGCTGGTAGACCTGTATGACTGCACTCTTCCATACACCTGCACATTCAGCTAGCACCATCACACTCTGGTCTTTGGCCACACCCAAATGCAGTCACTCCTTTCAGCCAATCATTAACATCTACTCTGGAGCCATTTTCCACACATGGAACGAGACGTTCACTGCACTGTACCACCTCTTCTCAATCTATGAATCCCATCACTCACAGGTATTTATAGCCCCATCATCCTCACCAGCACAACACACACTAACACACCACCACCACATCAGTATCACTGCAGTGCTGAGAATGATCCATCACCCACATAATACCTGCTCTGTGAGGGTCCTGTGGGGGTCCTGACCATTGATGAGTATCTTTATATGTATGAACCAGAAAAACAGCAGATGCTGGGCCCTTCATACATGCGCTGGAGTAGGCTTCAATATAGACCCCTGCACCTGTGTGTGTGTGTGTTTGTGTGTTTGTGTGTGTGCACTAAAGGCTGATTTGCACCTACTCCTACAGCCAGAATGGGCTGAGCTGGCCCTTGCTAAGATATGTATTTCAGTTTTGATTTAATCCATGCCAAAGATCGTTTAGACCCTGGCAAGCAGTGAAGGATACATTTATAGAAGATATCACTTTCACGCTCACACGCACACACACTCATATTCATATACATATAAAGATGGGCCTTGGGAGCTCTACTGGATGTGTAACTCTTTAGAGCGAGAGCTACTGACTAAATGAGAGAGCAAGAGAGAGAGAGAGAGAGGGAGAGAGACTCAGAAAGAGACAAAGAGGTGAAGCTACTAGAGAAAGAGAGCACACCTTGTTAAGTGAGAGAATGAGAGAGGGAAATGTACAGTGTATGAGAAAGAAAGTGCTCCTGGATGAGTGAGAGAGCAGAGAGACCACAGGAGAAACAGAGTGCTGCTGGGAAAGTGTGAAATCCCGAAAGAGAGTGACGCCATCGTTGGTTTGTTTACATGCTGGTATTAGCGGAGAATATTGTTCAGTGGTGGTTAGTAAGTCCAGGCCATAGATCAGGGTTCAGCTGAGCCAAATATAATGCTCTGAAAACACGGCTGAACCGGCGCCATTAATCATGGGAATGGAAGGGTTTGATGACAAAGATTAAATGAGTGTAAGAGACACCAGTGAGCCTCAGATTACTGCAACTGTCATCAAATACCCTCCAGGACATTAACAGGTCACGCAGACCCCCGAACGACCACTCACCCCCCACCCCCAACCACATAACCACCATGCAAACACACCACTGCCTTGCACAGTGCAGCACAGGTGCTTTTGCTGGGACACCCAAAGAACCAGGGCGAGTGGGGGAATGTTCACCCACACGCCCACTGTCCACTTGTCTTCTCACACTTGCTGGAAATTCTTTTCCATTTTTGAGTGTCTCTCAGAACATGTCCTCGTAAGGCCTTCCTTAAAGACAAGTTACAGTAGTGTCATTCTTTATGACCCGTATGGTTTTTGTTCACCTGATATTCAGGTAATACTTTGTTAAGAGTTTATTTCGATACATATTCAGATACATTTTACTAGATTAAAATTATACATACGAAGCAAGAACTCATTTTCCTTCACCTTAACCGGACACTTACGGACATGTACAAGTACGTATCTCCATTTTTACAGCTTACACCTTTGGAAACTAGTAGTGGTTAATACTCCTCTCTTATGAAACGATAATATATGGCAATGTATTGGAAAATATAGTGCAATATATTAAATAATATAATGTCATATATGGGAAACAGGTGCATATATTTTGCATATATTTATATAGTGATAAATATATTACAATATATTGTATAACACATAAGGAATTGCCACTTTTCATATATTGTATGTATGGTAGTATAATATATATTTACTTATATACTGTAATATATTTCATTTTATATGTAATAGACATCATATGTATTTCTCCATATGTGTTTGCATATATATATATATATATATATATATATATATATATATATATATATATATATATATATATATACGATAATATATATAATTTTATATATGTGAGAATATATACATATATTGCCACATGTATGTATGAAAATATTCTCACATATAAAGCTATATATATTATCATATATATATATATATATATATATATATATATATATATATATATATATATATTATCATATATATATATATATATATATATATATATATATATATATGCAAACAATTATACTACCATATATACAATATATGAAAAGCGGCAATTCCTTATGTATTATACAATATATTGTAATATATTTATCACTATATAAATATATGCAAAATATATGCACTGCTTCTTTAAAACTATTGTAAACTGTTTGATAGCACACTCTCCACATAAATTGTTAGAATTGAAGGTATGCTATACCCACTGAGTCATGGCTAATCTCCAACATATTGGCACGGTCAAGGCCGGAACTTATTTCTCCCAACCTAAACCACCCGCGCCTGAACTCCAAGACTTTCAACATTGTCAAGCACTTCAATGTACTTAGCGGAGAATGCTAAACGCTCAGCTGTGCCCAACTGACTGTTATAGTACAGATCCCACACTGTCCTTTCCTGCTAAAGACAGCAGTGTCCAGTCGGTATATCTGAGCATGTGCTTAAGAGACCCCAGTCACAGACCCTTCAACTTGTTGATGATCAGAGGCTCATTAAGCACAGCACTTCTGTGTATTGCTTATGATAGTTGGTTTATCTTTACCTACAGGCAACATGGCAGGTGACATATTTTACTGACCCTCTCATTTAAAGCCTCCTAGGTACCAAAGGCCTAGCTCTATTAGTCATGATTGGCCAAGTCATGTATTTTAAAATAATTTCTCATTTTAATAATTGCTATTGGATTCATCAGCTTGATCACAATGCAACATGAGGAGCACTCAAACAGTTGTGTAACCTTTGTATTTGACAGACCAAGCTTAGCACAGGAACTTCTTTGACTCTGCCATAGCTCCGCCTCCTCATTACTGTCAACACCAGTGTCTTGTCTGATGTCTCAATGTGTTTATATATAACCCTGTTGTGTCGCTGTGACTTGTTATTGGTATATATTAAACCGCTGACTCATTATTCCCTTCTTCCTACAGTTTTCCTTGCTCCTTCGTTGTGCAAACCTCTTGTGTTTCTCTAATATCTACTGCACTCACAAATGTTCTCTGGTTTTGACCCTCCCTGCCCAATTCTGGGTTGCTGCTTATGGATTTACCCTGGTTAACGCTGTCTGCCTGTGTTTTTGACCCCTGCTGCCTGGGTCAACCGCGACTCCTGGAAAAGCCTAAATAAACAAACTCAGCAATTATGTCCAACCACTGCTGGTTTCTAAAGCCAACAAAACGAAGGGAAAAAAACTCCACCTCTCAGATGAAGCACTCATATTCGTCATTTGGCGACAGAAATAGTATATTCGATAATATTTGTGGACTGCCAAATGGCTGTAAAGTAAAGCACACTGTATATCCCTCCACAAGTGTGGAGAAAGCGTAAAAGAAAGCAGTAGTGCTCCCATTTTCAACCCTATCTTGGTAAATGAAGGTTAAATGTATGGGTATTTTAGATTATGAGCTTGTTCTAAGAATGTTGCTAGATTATTGAACATGCTTGATATCTACACTCATCATCAGAAGAACTGTGGCACCCAGAAGGAGGTGTGGGACTGCAGTGCTACTGTAAAGGAAGATCAAGATTAGCTTTACCACAGAGGTTCCTAATGCTGTTCTGCGCTATTCGTTGGTCCGTCACTGAAGACGACCCACTGCCATTGCAGTCTTTGGTGATGTTGACGAGGTGTTAAGGACAGTCGTCTGAATGGTCTGTGTAGTCTTGGGTTGTGCAGCTGTCGGCCAATGGTGCTGACTCATGGAGGGCATCACTGCTCACTGAATGTCCGCAGTTTTAGTTTTTTGGTCAGTCAGGTACAGTCAGGTTGTAACGATTGATTACATGTACTGTACTATTGCGCATACGTGCTGAGCTCTAGCTCTCTGCGCGGGACGAAGGAGATAGCTATAGCATAGCCTCCAGTCTGATGCACCTACTGCTAAGTTAACCAGACAGTAATGGTGAGATGTGTTGGTGACTTGTGCCATTATACCCCACTTCTACCCCGCATGGAGTGTGTCCTGGGCGTGTGTCATCAGAGAAGCCATGGACCAGTGCCTTTTTCCCTTTCTAGCTCCTGCACCGCACGTTTTCACCCTTACAAGGGACAGGCCTGGCCATGCTTACGTCACATGTGTGGCTGAACATGAATCATTCGCATGTCTCACAATCTCAGACCTACCCACCAAGATTCAGTCCAGTCTGCTGATTCCTTCTGGGCTCCTACTATTGGTGCAGCTATTCATTTGATGATGTGTGTGTATATAGACTCGTCATATAAGTCATGTTATCCACCAAAGCTGTCCTGGAACTGCAGCTAATTTGGCTTGTCTGCCAAATACAGTTAACCAAATTAACAAAAAAACTATCAATAGTCTGAATGACCTCTTATTATTTAAAAACCAAGCTCCTAATAAGAAATACTGGCTAGATAGCTTTCTCTTTCCTTGATATCATTTGCTGCCGTTTAAGCAATTTAGGGGTTTCAAGCAAAACCACTAAACTGCGTTGGCTGTTTCCCTATATAGCTCGGCTGTCTTGCGAAAAGTGTGCCAAAAGAGGTCACTGTGAAATTACACAATGACCTCTTCTCAACTCTAACGGAGGACATAGCTTTTATTCCTCAGGCTTTATGCTCGGTCATGAATGCCTGGGCCACAGCATCCAGCAGCAGAAAGCGCAGAACACAAGCTGTACTGTAGCGGCTTTGCATTAGTCATATGTTAAAGAGGGAGGTGCCAGACAGGCTGCTGAAGTGAACCCTGACCATGCTCTCCGAGAGCTGTTCACAGATGAATAGCAAATCGGTTGCATGATGTCATGCACCAGGAGACACATGAATGAAAATATCAATGTATGCACGGCTCTATATGATGTGGTCTGAAGTGTACCCTGACGTAAATAAGACTCTCTTATTTAAAACCCAT
The DNA here is from genome assembly GCA_024036415.1 of Prochilodus magdalenae. Taxonomy (NCBI): domain Eukaryota; kingdom Metazoa; phylum Chordata; class Actinopteri; order Characiformes; family Prochilodontidae; genus Prochilodus; species Prochilodus magdalenae. Next base: position 34,576 of record JAMWET010005832.1, read on the forward strand.
GATGGATGGATATGCTGCCATTAAATAAATATGAATTATTTATGATTTTTGCAAAGGTTTGTCCATAAGGCACTTTCAACCTGTTTTTCTTTTTTGCCACCGCTATAAAGCTCAGCAGATGAACTGCTTTTGGATGTTCTACTAGTGTTACGCTGCCATATGTTACAGCGATTTTTATCATGGCTCAGTGCTGTTGTTAGGCAACACAAAGCCTTGCTTTAGCAGTGGGCTAGCATTGCCAGGAAACATCGTCGTTCCATTAAAGGGGAATTCCAACTCTATTCAACCAATCCCACATTATTTGCTGTTGGATTCATAGTGGCTTGGTGTGAAGGCGATTCAATTCAGGATGCAGTTATGTCTCAGGCTGATATGGAAATGATTACAGGTGTGGCCTTGTTATGTGAGGGCACACACACATGGCAAACAAGCTCTGGATAGCCCAGAGACACCACAAGCAGAGAGGATCATTCGATCGGTCGACAAGCACAAGCAGCTCCCCCAGTTTCCTTGTCCACCATCCAGACGTAGGTGGCACCTTCGTTACACACTCCTGTCTCTGCCCAGACCGTTTCCAGGAGCATAGCAGAAGGAAATTTGGTGTCACCGGTTCATTATGTGTCAGTGACAGCCAGCCACCCTCGCCTTTTATCATTATCATCGATTATCTCCAGTTCTACTTTGGATCCGACAATGGTCGGGTTTGGGTATGGAGGCCTTGTGGTGAATGCCTCAGCCTGATTTTGCTGTGGAGCAACAAACTGGTCCCAATTGCTGGTGTGAGGAGCCATTGCATATGACAGTCATGGTACAAATGGTACAAGGGACACTAACAGCTCAGCTACATGTGCAGAACATCCTCCAGCCGTATGTGTTGCCTCTCATGGCAAGTCATCCAACTGGTATTTATCAGCAGGGTAATGCTCGCCCACATACGGTAAGGAATATCTCCATCAAAGTGCAACACTTCCTTGGTTGGCCTAATTGTGCATTTATGAGACCAGCTAGGACTGCAGCTTCAGCAACTTACAAGTGTGCAGGATCTATAGGTTCAGCTGCAACATCTATGGAAATGCAAATATCACTTTACATTAAGGCTGCCCTTGTAAAGTCTTTATGGGTGGTTTGAAATGCTCAGATTTGAATGTTTACTGATAGTTTGTCTTCTCCATCAGTCAGTATTAAACCTGTTAGCTGTTGGGACGGGCCTAATTGCTATACCTGACTGACCCAACAGCCACGACTGCAGCCATTCATCGTGCATTGATACCCTTCATGAGTCATCCTGTTAAAGCCAGCACCATTGGTATACAGCTGCACGAATGCAGGAGTGCATGCCTCCAGACTGTTACGACAACTGCCCTTAACACCACATCAGCCTTGCCAGGGACTGTGTGGCGGCACGGTGGTCAGCACGATGAATGGTTCGTCATCACGCCTCAGACGTCCAGAAGGCCTAGTGTTACCCAGAAGGAAGTGTGGGACTGCAATGCTATTGTGAAAGGAGATAAAGCTTAGCATTACCATGGAGATTCATAAGGGTGTCCTGAACCATTGGTTGGTCGGTCACTGAAAATGACCCGCTGCTATTCAGTCACTCAATGTCAGTCTGGCACTACACCATTGCAGTCTTTGGTGACACTGACGAGGCGTGGTCAGCACCAAGATGGGTGGTTTGTTGTCACACGTCCAGAAGGACTAGTGTTACTCCACCTCCACCCCTACCACAAGATCTGCGGGATCTGTGTGAGAATATTTACGCTGCATGAGATGGATAATCACAGGACACCACTACAACTCCATAGCAAACATGGCGGCCCGACACCATACCGAGAGTCACTACTTTTGTATGTGTAGCTCAATAAATATTCCCCATATCAGTCTAAATATATGTATTTATTGTTCCTGGTAACCTTTATCTTCCTTCCCAACAGCACTGCAATCCCACACTTCCTTCTGGGTGCGACTATTCCTTTGACAAAGTGTTATAAATGCTCGTTAGTTCCTTTTGAAGTGTTTATGACCTACCTAATAACCATCAATCATCTCATTCTAAACTGTTCGTAACGGCTCTTCCAAGGGTAGTTATATTCTAAAGTGCTGTATCAAGCTGATCCAAACCTAATAACGAATACTCAAAGCCATTCCTGTCATCGGACACTTCGCAGGAGAAGGAAAACATTCCTTAAGTATAGAGTCATTCGGGATCAGTTTTGGGTCCAGTCATCAGGAACACTTCACACGCTGTAAAAGACAGCTGGCATTTTCAGATGATTAAGAAAGGGGATAAGCAAAGGAGGGAAAAAGGGATGTGTAAGGAGTAGTTTGGGCATGAGATGTAGACTGGGCTGTGGGAGTGAGACAGGGTGGGACAGATTATATGTGGACTTGGCTGTGTCCAGGCAGAGGTACCAGGTGCAGAAGGTTCATGTAGCAAATGGCACAGGGGTGTTTCTGGGTGAACTAATAAACCAAAGGCAGTCTAACGACAACACAGCGGCCTAACGGAAGAGTGTAGTTATTTAATAATAAGGGTGTAACGATATGTGCAGTATTCGATTCGATCCTCGATACTGGCTCCGAGGTTTGGGACCCTCAAGATATTTTAAACAAGGCCGGACTGAGAAAACGGCTGCTTGTTGTTGCATAACCTACTAATGACGACTGGAAGGAGTGACTCGCAACGTGAACATGCTGGGGTGGGCTGCTCGAGCAATCCAGCCGTGCTGTTAGATGGCGTAATTAATAGAATCCCACTTCTCTATGATGTATATGCTTATGTTTTTCCATTATAATGCCACAATGCAATCATACATCATAACACCTCTATAATTAATGGCAAATCGCTCCTCAGCAGTGCAACGTGATCCTTATGCTGCTATGTAGGAACGAAGCTATGCTCTATTGTTGCATTGCCGTGGGTAAATGTGCTCACACACACCATCCGCCAGCTCTCCGGAGCACCTGCCAGCCTGAGTGTTAATGTCATCAGATGTACTGATAATGAGCCCCACATCAATTAGCTGTGCAATATAGTGTGTGTGCTTGTGCGTCATTACTAGTGTGAGTATGTGTGTGTGTGTGTGGTCAGATTTTGCCAGGCAGGAGGGCTGTCACCTGTCTGTCAGATTCAGCAAGCCAATCATTCCTCTGTTCTAAAATAAAGCACAAACCCTGGCCCCCATCTCTCTCTCTCTCTCTCTCTCTCTCTCTCTCTCTCTCTTTCTCTGCATATGCTGTTTGTCTGTCACCCTGCTCACCTTCAGCCTTCAGTTTATAAGAAGTGACTCCCAGGCTGTCAAATATCAGACAGCACAGAAACTGTCTAAATGCAGTACAGTGTAGACCCGATCTAAGATCTATACTGTTCATATATGGTGCGTTTACTGTACCTACATACACACACCATCTATACATCTCTATATTTTGTGGTTTTGCAGGTAAATACAGTGGGCTTTCTGTTTTCTTGACACACTGTGTTTATTCCCCTCTGTATTATGAGCAACCATAATACTGAACAAATCATAAAAGAACAGATCGCTCCTCTCAGATCCCACCCATCGCATGTGTTTTCAAACTACAACTCACTCAATTCAACTTGAGTGCAATATAATGCATTCATTCAGTAATTCTCCCATAGAGTCCCAGTCATTTTCGACCCAAACCAAGCAGTAATGTTTTTGTTCGACCAAGAGCCACAAAACGTCACATACACACTAAGGGCAGGCCCCCAGACGCTAATCCAAAGCCATACTGACCCGCACTCCTCTATCTGTCGTTTATTCATCCCTCGATCCTCCCATAGAGTCCTGGTCATTTTCGACCCAAACCAAGCAGCAATGCTTTTGTTCGACCAAGAGCCACCAAACTTCACATACTCACTAAAGGCAGGCCCCCAGACGCTAATCCACAGTCATACTGACTCACACTTGTTTACTCATCCCTCGTTCCTCACTGAGCAAGCTGCGCAACCATCCCGCACTTTTGCACTTTTATAGATGATCTCTGATATTCTACATAGAAGATATGTGACCCTGGTTAGGGCAAAAATGAGCCAGATGTGGTTTCTCATGACCTTTTACACCCTATGATTTGGGGCTAGAATGAATTGAGCTGTTTCCCCTTATTAGGTGAGCTCATAAATATTCTGGTGAGCTCTGCTTTGATTGGCTGGTTTACAGTGCAACACTGCAATGATCACACGTGGAAATCCGCATACTATTTAGCTAGCTATGCTAATGCTAGTGTGAGGCTTGAGGCATGCTAGTAGCTAATGTTACCTGTACTATATTCCCATATTTAATACTACTCGCTTTCCATCTGGACCTCAGCACACAGTAGATGTTCCTCGATGTGAACTTCTCAGATTAAGATGATCTACTTCAACCAGCAAACACAGATACAATCACACAGCATGGCTGTTACTTACAGGCTACTGTTGGGGCTGTGATGCTAATAAAGGTGGAGCTCCTCCTCCCTTCAGTCTCTTCAGAGTCAAACGCTGAGTGAAGCTGCTCCATATTGTCCAAGGGTTTAAGAAAATGTGCAGTGAAGTGGAGTGAAATGTGCAGATGCTGTGAAAGCTGTAGCATTTAAGGTGGAATGGATCATTTGATTAAGAAGCTGGCAAATAGGAGGCTAGGGTTTAGCATATTGTGGCATCAGCGTATAAATGGGTTTTGCTTTAGTACTTAATTACGTCCTTATATATCCTGTTTTAAAAGGTTTAGATGGCTAAACTGGACTGTACCTATAAGGCAAGGCTAGGCACAGTCTGGGTAGTAGCTGCTAAGCTAACCATAGGACTGCTGTAGTTCCCTGCAAGGCCCTGCGTCTTTAGGCTGTACTAAAACTGAGTGTTCTCTGAGAACCTCCTTTTAACTAGCATGGAATCTGATATTAGCATTTGAACTAATAAACATCAGAGCCCAGATACATAGTTCTTTAAATTCACACATACAAGTGATTCTGATTCTCTGAGTGCAAATTTGAATGTCTGAAGTACATCACTTATTTTGTTTTCCTCTGATGACAGTTAAATAAATAAGCAATTTTGGAATATTAAAAGTTATTAGCTACTGTTAGTATTAAGTAACATTATGTTTGAATGTTTTGTTTCCTTCCACAGGTTTAGAAATGTGCTCTCTAAAAATCTCACTAGGAATCTGAAGAACTGAAGAAGCCAACACGGTTGTCACCACCCAGTTTTCACACCTGTGCACATACTCACACAAATACTCCTCGTATATGTTACTGTGTGAGGACTTCCATTGATTTCTTCTGATTCTTGAAGAATAGTAGCCAGGTGATAATAATAATAATAATAATAATAAAATATCTGAATGTTTCCTGTGTTTTACTGAAGGTGTGTGCAGTCAGTCAGGACCTGTAGATCTGAGATCACAAGTTAGAACAAAAACAGAGCGACGTTCTGTGTAGTAGGCAGGTGCTGTAGCATGAGCCAGACTAATAACAGAACTTTAAACTCTCTTATAATAGATACAGGTAACCCGTGCAGTTTTTCTAAAACAGGAGAGACATGAACAGTGATTAACTCTCCCTGTAACAAATGCATGAACAAGTTTCACTTTGAGACAGAAATGGCTGAACTTTAAAAAGCTACTATAGCGGCTGTGTGGACATGTGGGATAAAACAGAGCTTATAGTCTGAGACCACGCCCAGGTTTATTACTGCAGGTTTGATATTAGTGGCTAACGGACTCTGGCTACTCTGAGTCTGTCATAATGCATTGTTCTCTGGGTTTTAGTACTGAGAATCAGTGTTCCAGTTTTTCCTAACCCTAACCCTAACCCTAACCTCAACCTCAGTATAGAAAAGACATATTTCTGCTATTTAAATTTTTCTAAAAAAAGACAGATTTTTCCGTCATTGTGTGGACATGTAGTCCTCAGAAGCATAGCAAGAGGAGTACCAACCCCACACACAGGAATTATGTTGAGGACTCCTGTAATTTCACACTGGTTTACAGTTTTTCCCCAAACAGTAACAGTAACACACTGATGACAGCTGATTTTATTACTGCCTGAACTCTGGAGGGACAAATGCCCAGCCTACAACATGTCTCTTCATCTATTATCAGCCGGCAGAAGACTTTTGTGGACTTTTGGGTGGTAAAAAAAATACTAACTGCAGGGAAAGCTTGAATTAGCCGGTGTCATGTTTTGATTTTCCCTCTGTTATACTGTTATAACCATGCGGCACTCTTTCAGGATACAGTCCTGTTATACTCAAAACTTCTTTGGCTTAGCACAAGAACATCAAATATGTTGAGAACATTGTTGAGAAAGTATATTGTTGGGGTCACTTGCTAGCTAGCTAAGTTAGCCAGCATGCTAACCAGCCAATAACCCTAGCCATGTATGCAAGCAGTTAGGTTTCAATACAAATTTGTTTGTCAATAATAATTCAACACTAGCTAGTTTTCCTGAACCCTGTACACGCCCACACGCAACAATAGAAGCAGCTTTGTGCACACGCACAACAAACTTGTGCAATGTAAGCGTCTTGTCGCATGCTAGTGTGAACCCAGGGTTAGAAGTTTGCATTCTCCTTCTCCTCATCCACGCAATCTTAAATACATTCAATGGTGTTGAGGAGTCTGAGAATCCTGGACTGGATTCTGAGGGGGTCAGTCCATTGTTCTATGGACACCAGCAGCTTCTAAGTTTGATTAGCAAATTTCGTAGTAAGACCTTCTTATTAGCTACACGTCCTTTCAGACCCATAGCATTGAGTTATCGTCTAGCAGTGCTCTCCTCCCCCTGCCAAACATGAAAGCTCAATGTGATGTGTCTGGTTTAAAGCGGTCTGCCCATTTTCACCATGGCAGTATTCTGGGTTATGCCAGTGGGTTATCTTATATCTAACCTAATCACCTGAAAAACTGCATAACTTGTACTTAATGGCTGTCCTGACTGGAGGGTAAATAAACGAAGGGTGGTCTTTCGCATAGCCAACGTTGTAGAGTGTCATGTTGTGTTAAACAGCCACATCAGTAACGTTTGCTTTCATTTTAATGGAACTTAAACAAGTGACATGAGCTTACATAAGTTAATAATTACATCATGAATATACAGCAGTCATACACACACATACATACACCCACCTCACTCTTAACACATACGCACACTGATTAAAACTGAAACATCTCGTAGTCTCATGGGTTTTTACAGTATGTATACATTTTATTTGGCTCATAGGCTTTTCTTGTCATTCCCAGGCCAAAAAAAAAAGAGATTTCAAAGATTGAGCATTTAAAAAAAAGTTACTTTGACATAAGTGCATGAGTGAAATCGTCCAACAATAACATTAGTATCCATCTTTGCCTAATTTATATAGAGTTGTTTACAGAAAAAATAGACAGACATATCAAAGCTATACAGTATGTCTGCTCGGGAAGAAAAAACGACTGTGTTTTTCAATCACTGAAGCTTGACTATTCTGCTACAGTTCAGTGAAAGCGGCACTAAAAGCTGACTCGGGATCAGCTCAGGGGTCTGGTGGCTGTTGCCAGAGCCTGCATTTGCGCCTGTATGCATGTTTAACGATGCCAGGACCTGCATTTACAAACCAACCCAGCAGAGAAGTGCTGATCTACGATCAAATTTCCACCTGTCTATGGCGGTCAAAGGTACCATTGCAGAGAGCCAAACCCAATCCGAAAAAAAAAATAAACCCACACCTTGTGACCCTGTAAACACATTCCAATGTTTCGTTTCTCCTCACTACTTTACCTTTCCGACTTTGACTTAAACCCTAAACCCCATAAACCATGCTCAGGAATGGATGCTAGCTTGCTAGCTGAACAATATTGAGGCCATAAACACTGCAGAGAGCTAAATCTGTGCATCCGGCTCTAAACCAACACAGTCTGCTGCTGATTTCCTGCTTGCAATCTACGCTAATGCCACCGCGCACCAATTGCACTCAGAGCCAAAGCCGGCTACAGTGAAAGTGCGCCGTTTTATTTCGCCCCTAAATAAAGGCCTTTTAGCTTTGGCTGTGCTGTGACATTGGCCATCTCCATCCCCCCCCCCACTTCTTTTTGGACTCCTGAGCTGTCAGCTGGTCGGCTTGTATGAAGCTAATCCTGATTCTAGGTCAGGCCTACCAGGAGCCTCTCCCAGCCATAAAATCAGATGAATGTCTGCTGTTTGCGGTGGTCTTCGGTACCGAGAACTCGAAGTCTGGCATCAGGCCTTGGAAGTGCGAGTGCTCCCACAGCTTCCAAAGCACGTCTTAGGGTAGACTCAGTGTCCGCTCTCGCTCTGCATGTGTCCAGTTCAGTCCTATTTGTTGGCAGAAGCTTTTTTAAAAAGAATTATAGTCCAATTTGAAAAGATACACTTGTGTCCTAGCTGCAGTAGGGTGCCCTGGCTCCCTCGTTGACATCTTGCCACTTCAGGAGCTACTAATGATGTGGAGAAGCTCGTAGGAGATTCTGAATTATTTAATAGAGAGAAAACTCTATTACAAACCAGCCACGGTCTCGCTGGGACCTCCAGTTGCCCATTAGCACCACAAATAACTAATGTTGCACAATCTCTTTGGTTCCTCTGCGGTTCCTCCTCTCTTGGCTTCCTCATTTCTCACACAGGGCAAGGACAGGATGCTTCATCCGGATGAAATATCTCGTTGCTCCGCAGCTGCACCAGTCCTGTATCAGTATTGTCCAATCAAGCCTGATGAAAGAGACTGACCACCACACAGCTCTGTCCACCTGTTTGCTTTTCATGGCATGGTAGGGGTCAGAGGTCGTGTGCTTAGGTCAAGCCATGTGGGCAGTAACCTGAGAGGCAGAACTTGTTAGCCCTAATGTCCGTGAGTCAAATAGAGATTGCTGAGCACCACTGAGCATGTGCAGACTGTCCATGGGGGACAGAACCTGCCTGTCTGTCAACGTACCGCTGGGGGAGGAGCCGAGCACCGAGCTCTGCGTGGCAGCCATCTTTTCAGGACTGGCAGCCAGTCGTGGCGAGGTGGAGAAGTTGTATCCATAGAGACCATATGGGCTATGGAGCCGGAAACTGTTATACGAGCTCTGTGCACTTTGATTGGTGGAAAAGGCATTGTGGGCGGGGCTAGGCATGAAATATTGAAGCTGGGGGGCATGGCCAGGCATACCAGGGATTTGGATAGGTAGACCAGTCTGTGTGCAGGAGAAAGCCTCACCGTCTGGCCCGCCCACGTAGGTGGGGTTTCTGGTGGAGGAAAAAGCATCGGCGGCAGGGCTGGTCAGCCGGCTGTAGGAGTCTGCGGTGAGGGGTGTGGCAAACCGATGAAGAGGGTGGCTTGTTCGACTGCATGCAGAGTAATCACAAACAGGCCCCGCCCCAGAGGCCAGGTGGAATGCTGGCGAGGAGCAGGGCGAGGTGGAGAGTAAATGCGTGTGAGTGGAAGACCCAACCACTCCATGGGTACCGGCTGCACCTGCACAATGACACAAGTATTGCAGATTAAATGTAATAGCCATTTAAAGCGACCACAGTAGCTCCAATGATATTTGACCCCAGACAGTAGGAAGCTATCACAGTCGCAAGGAAAGAGTAAGAGTAAACTGGAATCAGACAATTACTACAAGATCTAGGCAATGCACAGTGGTGGATTTAGGGGTTCTAGGCAAAAGACAGGAATGGAGGATCTACTGGACCCTGACTGGTACAACCATCTACACTGCAAAAAATAATTCCCTAGCGAGTTTCTTTTACTTCCAAAGTTTTATAAATTAAAATGACCTCACCACATTGGCAGATTATCTTGCTTGTTTTAGGAAATGTGCTTAGGACAAAAAATTAGTCACCTAGTAGTTACCTCAGGCTCCTGCAGGTGGCGCTACACAAGGATGATGAGCTAATAAAAACCTGTGGGCCATAAGTGACGGGATTCGTAGATTGAGAAGAGGTGGTACAGTGCAGTAAATGTTTCGTGTGTGGAAGCGTATGGTCATACAGGTCTACCAGCAGTGGCTAAAATCCCAGTCTACAGGAAACTCTCCTCCCAGGGAAGGCCTCCACCAAATCTGAGCCAACTGTGCAATGCAATGAGTGTCTGAACACGATGTAGCCTCCATCCAGAAACGTGTCCAGTACATGCCTAATCTAGTCACAGCTGTTATTTGTACTGGTGGAGGTATTACATGCTATTAGGTACGTCACAGGTGACTACCTTTATGTCCAGTGAGCTTTTCTACCAGTACAGTGATACTTTCTCAAAGCAGTGATGCATAATGTAATCTCACTGTTCATAACCATCTGTCTTTATACAGTTTCATCCTGTAACTAAATGGAATAGTCTATTAAAATGATCGAGGGTGGGACTGCATTGACCGTACCGATAATAAATAGTACAATATAATATATAAATAGCAACTAGTTTTAAAATGTATATATAGTGGAGAATTTATGGTTTTATGGAACTTATGTGGGTACTAGGCAGCTGCCTACTATTGCCTAGTGCATAGATCACCCATTAGAAAATAAAAATCTCAACAAGCTGGTGGACCATCGAAACTTTCAACATCAACAAACAACTTTTATTTTTAAAAGGTGGGAACTTAGCAATGAGAAAACCTGGAAATGAGAAAATCTGAAAACCTGAACTAGACTTAAGAGATCTGGAATAAGGGTTAATGGACTGGTGAGTCTAAATTTGTCATGTGATTTCTTTGATTGGTTTCGGGTTGGAGAAAATGCCAACCAACTTCTAAGACTGAACTTTTGGAGGTATATCTGCAGATGTAAAATCAATCAATCAGTATCTTAGAAAATGAGGATATATTTAAGAGTGGAGGCATCTCTGTAACTCTATTAAATAGACATTCCTGATTTTTAATGTAAGTCAATGGAACCGGACGTCTTTCCGTCTAAAATCCACACCATTTTGTAGGCCTTTTCATGCAGCCCTGTAAATGTACAGAAACACTTAAAGGTGGCTCTGTACCTTGCTTGGTCATTCCTGGTATGTCCTCAAACGTCAAAGTTCTCAGTGAGGGCCTCCAGAAAGCATAAGACTCCACCAGAGCCTCCAGGCCCATCCTGAGGAGAAAAGCCTTGTATTAGTACAGCAATGCCTAAAACAGCAACTCACATGAGGCCAATGGATACCGCACACAATACAGCTACGCTATGATTGGCTAGATAAAGAATCAAACTCTCTGTTTTGCTGGTCGAAGTGACTGGCTGCCATTACTGAGTGTCCAGCACCGGCAGCCATCTTAGCCTGGGCCCCATTTCTTATCACCACGCTTTTGGCAGGACTCAGGTAATGAGGAACATAAAGTGTGTGTGTGTGTGTGTGTTAGCAGATATTTCTGCATGGCTGTAATTATTTTCACACGGCCTTAACGGTAGGATCAGACGCAGAGTGCAGGAAGCCACAGTTAAAGCTTTATGAGGAGAGAGAGAGGGAGAGGGAGAGAGAGAGGTGTGGAGGTAATGGTGGTTTTCAGTGCTCCTCGTTAGCATGGCTGTCCCGCCGCCTCACTGCCACTCAGGCGATAACTCGCACAAGATGTCCCGTCTCGTTGTTTGGACCCCACTTTTTTAATCGCCCGCTCCCGCTACACTCCTGCTACCCGAGTGGCCCAGTTTGTTTAGCCAACCGTTCAAGCTCTCCTGTAGTGCTGACGAGAGGAGAGGACTCAGCACGAATGCCCTAAGAGCCGGAGCTGGGGAGCGAGAGAGGAGTGCACGGAGGAGGGGGGCATATGTGGTCTGGTGCGATTCAGTAGGGTGTTAAAATCTCTCTCGTTTAAAACTAATGAGCAGAGTAAAAGCCTCCCCCTCGCCCCCAAGTCCTCCCCCGAAATCTAGCCCCAAAACGAGACTCCATGCCAGCACCGCAACCGCCTTATTACTGGGCAACCTCCATTTCCTGTTGATGCTTTTATTATATATTTTCCCCAGCTTTTTTAACGCCAGGACGGAGATTATTTTTATTGTCTCGTAGATTTTATTTTTGTGTTTATGCATAGCTTTTCCTATGTTTTTTTTTTGTAGGTGGAATAATGGCTTTTATTGTGACGCTGTTTTTATTTCTTTTTGATTATTAATATATTTATTTTGTCTGGGCCTCTTCGGAATGTTGGCCGGAATTCTGGCTTTGGCTGAGTAAGGACTTGTGTCTCGCAAAAATAATTATCAGATAATCCGTTAATATGGCCTGCTGGTTCTCGAATAACTTCACGCTGACGTGAGAAGAGACAGGGAGAGGAAGAAAACCAACACCACCAGCGAATGCAGCTTTTAGGCTGAGCTTATGAAACAATCAATAATAATAATAATAATAATAATAATAATAATAATAATAATGATGATGATGATGATAATAATAACAGTGATAATAATGATAAAAATAATAATAATAATAATAATGATGATGATGAGGATGATGATGATAATAATAACAGTGATAATAATGATAAAAAAAAAAATAATGATGATAATGATGATGAGGATGATGATGATGATAATAATAATAACAGTGATAATAATGATAAATAATAATAATAATAATGATGATAATGATGATGATGATGAGGATGATGATGATAATAATAACAGTGATAATAATGATTAAAAAAAAATAATAATAATGATGATTGATGATGATGATAATAATAATAACAGTGATAATAATGATAATAAAAAAATAATAATAATAATAATAATGATGATGATGATGAGGATGATGAGGATGATGATGATTATGATTCCCAATTCAAGCAAACTTGCAGTAGCACACAACAACCTTTACTACACTGACTAATGCAAAGCACCTATACATGCACATATACTGGGTCTTGGCAATGCTATAGCTAAACAGCCCAACAGAGCCCCCTTTACCTGTTCCTTCCGGAATCTCGGAATCCTTTGGCGAATGGATTTCGGTCGATTTTCAGTCTTGTGATCTGGAAATCCACACACACACACAAAAACACTTGCTTAGGTTTTCGTTCACTGACCCGCAGCCTGTTATGCCAAGTTCCCTGACCCTCTCCAAGTGACCCCTAGCCCGTAAGGCACCGTGTGTGGGTTGTTTTATAAGTCGCGTTCACGAACGTGTGTCAGTGAGCATGTGGCCACGGATGCCAGAGCGAACAAAGGGGGTTTTATATGCCCAGACATAAACGAAGGACATCTCTACCAAAACAGACATCAGATACGACGAGATACGCATGATGTACCAAAGCATGCTCATCTGTTTCAACAAACTGTACTACGTTAACAAAGGCCTCAACTGCTTACTGTGGCACACGCCTCTGGAAAAGTGCACACACTTAACGGAGAAGGCCGTCCAACAGAAACCTCAGCTACAATGCGAGTTACTATACATCATGGAGACTAAAAGGCCGGGCCTGAATGCATGCATTGAAAAGCAAAAACAGCAGAACCGTCGTCGGGCGTTGTGTTCCCGTCTCTCGCAAGGAAACTCCATGAGCAACACACTGAACAAACACTTAACATACCTTACTGTTTATGGCTAAGTTGCTCTTTATGGGGTGTTTTATACTGTTTGTATTGCACACAGGCCTCCGTAGTCTTTGATCTCGTCTCATCTGATGGAATTATCCTGAATGGAACCGTGGTCCTCCTAAATGTTCCTTGCGCTTATAAAACTAACAACGCTGAAATGAAGCATCTCAGTAGAGACCTCCTTTCAATCGGAAAGCTGCTGGGAATCAGAGCCTTGCCTGAGGCCGTAGTGGGAGGCATGTGTACAGTGGTCTGCAGAGGTTTGAATGCCATTTGTCACATGACATGTTTTGCTGATTTCGAGGCAAACAGTTTCCTCAGCAGGAAACTTAAACGTGCAGCTTTTAGGAAAGGCGCCATAACTTTGGCAGAGGCCACATTTTAGATTTTTAGATTTATCTGCAATATGCTAAATATGGATAATTAAAATTTGCGTTCCCTAGAGACCAACAAAACCTTACAACTCCAAAAAATGGTAACTTTACAGGAGAGGGAAAAAACCTACTTTACTTTCAATGTAAGTCAATGGAATCAGGCTTTTGTCCAAGTCGTTTTGGGCCACTTCTGTTGGTCCATTCCTCATAAAATTCATGCACAACATAAAAGGCAACCGGCATTTTCAAATCATGCCAAAAACTGAAAATGATAAAAAGCTGAGTTTTGTTCGGACTGCTGTGTTATAGACTAAAGAATGGAACGCACTGATATAATTTCCATCACAGTGAATAAAATAAGACTGATGAATGAGTCGTATTTGGTAAACAACTTTTTGATGTTACACAGCAATATTATAAATGGTTGCAGTCAAGAAAAAAAAACAAGTATCTCCAAAATGGCAACTTTACAGGAGAGGGCAAAAACCTCATTTAACTACAGTGTAAGTCAATAGAACCAGACGTTTTCCCAATCAGTTTTAGCCCACTTCTGTTGGACCATTCATCATGAAATTGTTACACAGTGTAAAGAGCAACTGCTGTGTTCAAATGATGCAAAAAAGTAAAAATCAACAAAAATCGAGCTACATGATAAGCTAGTGATGAATCAGGTGTATTACATTGGGCCCCATGTCTACCAGTGAATTAATTACTATATGGATAGATGGGTGTGGCGGGGGGTCACCTGTTGGTTCTGGTAGGCTGTGACCGTGGTGAACACTGTTTCAGGGAAGCAGAAGGCTTTGACTCCATCCCCGGTGGGAACGGCTTTGACCGGAGAAAGCTCCTCGCCGCACTCTTTGCGGATGACGTGGACCCGAGGCTGGTACTTGTGCATAGAGTGCAGGATGATCTGGAAAACATTATCCCGCGCATCCATGTTTAGAGTGAGGAAACGCAGGAATTACCAAAAGCACTTTTCTCCTTCAATAAAAACAGACACAGACACATGCTCACATTTTCAAAGGCCCGAACCAGGCCTTCAACAGCCTCGCCCTGGGGGGATGCTTTCAATTGAGTTTGTTTACAACCTTCCACATTACAGCATGTTTAGGCCTTTAAAATAATTCAGCAAAACAAAACGCACACCGGGCGACAATCACTAGCACATGTGTCTTTAACAGGTATATAAAGAGGAGCAGGCTGCTCTATTTATACCGCTTAACCTTGTTAAAGATCAGAGTGGAGAGTTCTCATGGATAGGCCTGTAGCCTTCTCCAAGAAAGAGCCAGAGAACTAAGAGAACTGCGTACAATTATTATTACTACTATTATTATTATTATTATTATTACCATTAATATTACCATTATTATTACCATTATTATTATTATTATTATTATTACTACCATTATTTTTACCATTTTTATTACCATTATTATTATTATTATTATTATTATTACCATTATTATTATTGTTATTATTATTGTTATTATTATTATTATTAACTCAACAAATTATTATTATAGAAAACTAAACATTATTAGACACCATTTTATATATATCCTAGGCAAATGTTTTTTCCATGCTGGCACAGTGAGTTATCCTCTATTATTAATTATTATATTATTATATACATTATATTGTGTTGCTGTGTGTATATAGTATGTGTATCGTTGCTTTATCTTCAACAAACAACTTTATATGTCCTCATTCAGTATATAATGTAAGTCAATATATACCAGAGTCCTTAGCACTTCTGGGAATGTTTGGGTATCATGCCTCCCAGTGTGTAAAAGGCAGTGCTTGTTTTCAAATGGCACAGTCAAAATGGACAAAAATGAACATGTTTTTCCTCTGGACAGCGTGAAGTGTACATATGTATATGCCCAGTTACTGTATTATAACATATTGCAGTTATATATGCAGTTTGTATATAAGTACTATATATATACAGTTATATATGCACACACCCAACTAAATGGATGTTGGTGCTTATTAAACGTAAAGACTCTACAGGCTTACGCATAACAGTTCCAGTGGACGATATATATCTGAAATAATGCATATCCGAATACATCATATATACTCTTGGTGTATCACCTCTAATATATATTTGGTTGCCCAAAAAAGCCTTTGATCTCTTTCTCTGCTCTAGTTCGCCTATTCAGTTTAGTGAATATACTAATGATAGACAGACCAATGGAACTACTCCAAACCTGCGGGCTAAGAAAGCTGGTTCATCCTCCTGTAAAGCTCCATTCTGGAGGTTCTTAAGGTGGACTGTGTAATTCCATGAGTGCTATTTTACAGTGTTCTGTCTTCACTCTTATTCTACAGTACACTAACTTGTGTCCAAACTTTTGACTGGCAGTGCCTGTAGAGGTTAGGCCTATGTATTATCTGAATGAGGATTAGTCTTATTACCTAGCCATGGTTTTCGTGCATGCTCAGGTGGATGTAGCGCGCGGCGTTTCGACTTTTCAACTATTGCGCAATAATGCGCAATTTGTATTAATATATGTTTGTTTGTTACATATATCACACATATAGAGGTCATATCATTTATATGACGGTTGCTTTTTCTACATGGCGCTGCTTTGCGTCCTGGCTCAGGCGGATGTCGCCCATAGCATTGCATGATGGGAATTATTTCTCATTGGTGCGCAAATTTTGCGCACTATTTTGAATACGTGTCTGTTAGTTGCGTATATCGCACAGAGAGATGATGTAGCATGCGCATAAGGGTTGGCTTCTCTTACATGGCCCTGGTCGTCCAGCTCATTGTTGGTCAGTTTGAGTTTGTCGAAGCTGATGACCTGCCTCATCCACGTCTCCCCCGAGGCCGGAGAGTCCGGGTGGATGTACACGCGCGGCGGCACCGGGGAGTCCGCGTTCCCGGCCACCATCCACTTGGAGCTGTGGTACACGTACCTGCACGGGAGAGAGGAGGACGGAGCGCGCGTGAGAAGCCGCGGGGCTTTGTTTAGACTGCGTTTGTGGCCTGGTCCCAGAGGTCACCCTCCCAAAAGGTCATTGCAAAAGGTCAGCCCCAAAAGGAAAGAAGCCCAAAAGGACAAGGTAAAGCAAAAGGAGGCTTTCAAACGGAGGAGGTACAAAAGGCCGCAGGCCTGCTGGAGAGCCGTTTGCGCTGACATGCAACCGGCCATAGTCCTGTACTGTGATCGGCTTTAGTGGGGGAGGTATTAACTACACTGTGTGTTCGTACGCACGCTGCTGGGCTTGTTTACCTGTATCGTTTGTTGTCCACGGGGATGATGTCCATGGCGATGTAGTACTGCTGATGAGGGTCCAGACCAGTGATTTTCACGCGCATTGCAGGAAACATTCGCCTGCAATATTAATATGAATATTAATAATAATGTTAATAATAATAATAATAATAATAATAATAATAATAATAATAATAATAATAATAATCATTATTATTATTACATTAAACCCTGTAATGTAAGCTACAGACAGGGCATCATTTTGTTTGTTTGTTTGCTTGTTTGTTTGCATACCTGCCCGCCTTGGTGATTATCATCTCCGTGCCAATCTCGTGAAAGCGCTTCCACAGATCAGCGCCCTGCAGCTCCACGCGCGCCTCCTGTCCCGGAGCCGCGTGCAGCGGAGCGCTGAGGGCGGAGCGGGGGCTCTGTTGCACCACCGACTCACACTCTACCGGACACAAACCAGGTCAAAACATTTAAATAGCGAAACAAACAGGCGAACACCTTAGTACATTGTAATTACATAGTAATAACAAAATTAATGCAAGGAGACGCGCGCGGCCGCACGCGACTGTTCACAGTGTCTTTAACACTAATTAATAGGGTATACAAGAACACAGACACGAGCGCCAACATCTAATTCTAACATTATTATTATTATTAGTATTATTATTAGTATTATTATTATTATTATTATTAATAATATTAATAAACATTTTAATGCAGTTATTTGTGTATGCAAGTGTTCGCTCGTGCAGATCAGCCGCTCCTGATGCAGTTTCTGTGGTTCAGATTTAAAGATTAGTTTAAAGGTTTCACTGGGC
>JAMWET010005832.1:57500-100000 GCA_024036415.1 Prochilodus magdalenae
AAGGTCTGCGCCCGTTTCTGCTGCTGTCCGAACCAAACCTCCAGGAGAAGGAGTAGTTCTTGGATAGTTCTGGATCACGCTTAGCCCGAATTCAACATGAACTCTACACCCAGTGTAAACGCCCAGACCTGGAGAGCGACAGCAGCGGTATGAAGATCAGCGGTAATAGACAGAAGACCCCCGTGACCGCCCTTCTCTCTCTGCTTCAGCGGCTTTCATTTCTCTCTACCTCCTTCATCTCTCAGTCTTCTCAGCTCCGGGTCTGCAGGCGGTGGTCTGTACCTGATATCAGTCTTTATGTAGACTGTAATGTCACTGCCATGACTCTCCTGTTCTGTCCCACCTGTCTCGGGTAATGGGGCACGCGCCGCTAGTGCGCAACTCGCGCGTGACGAGCTCTGTACTCCGAACGCTGTACTGAGTAATCCAGAGGTCCTAATCATGAAGCCAGGAGTCCTACTGAGGTGTACTCTGTACAGTCAACATGTCTCTTAGAGAGTTATTACATACTGCCCGTATTCATCTCACCGTGTTAGCAAGATGTGTGTAATAATAATAACATTAATAATAATAATAATAATAATAATAATAATAATAATAATAATTCATTTGGATAGATACTTATTTAGAACAACAAGACACTGAAACATTGAAACACGCTTGTGAACCGGGCCCTGCGTGCGCGCGCTGCCCGTCTGGGCTCCACATTTGTTAACGGCGCTCCTGCGCGCGCTAATGGCCGCGTGGCAGCCCGCCAACAGCTTTATAGCGGAAGTGGCAGCGCGAGGAACGTGGAGATGTGGAGGAGAGACAGAAAGAAAAAAAAAAGGATGGAAAACAACAGCAACAGCACTTGTTCTTTGAATGGAGAGAGAGCACAAGACCTCGGATCCAGTGGTCAGCGGTGCACTGGTGGGCAGAGCTGCCTGAAGACTTAAGACCAAAGCTTGTAGGCGGATGTTTGTAGTCTGAGCCCTGAAGGCTAACGTTTGTAGTCTGAGATTTAAAATTTGTAGTGTAATGTTTGAAGCCTGAACCTGGAAGGCTACAGCTTGTAGTCTGAACACTCAAGGCTGAAGCTTGTAGTCTGAGCCCTGAAGGCTACAGCTTGTAGTCTGAACACTCAAGGCTGAAGCTTGTAGTCTGAGCCCTGAAGGCTGAAGCTTGTTGTGTGAGCCCTGAAGGCTGAAGCTTGTAGTCTGAGCCCTGAAGGCTGAAGCTTGTTGTGTGAGCCCTGATGCCTGAAGCTTGTAGTCTGAGCCCTGAAGCCTGAAGCTTGTAGTCTGAGCCCTGAAGGCTGAAGCTTGTTGTGTGAGCCCTGATGCCTGAAGCTTGTAGTCTGAGCCCTGAAGGCTGAAGCTTGTTGTGTGAGCCCTGATGCCTGAAGCTTGTAGTCTGAGCCCTGAAGGCTGAAGATTGTAGTCTGAGCCCTGAAGCCTGAAGCTTGTAGTCTGAGCCCTGAAGGCTGAAGCTTGTTGTGTGAGCCCTGATGCCTGAAGCTTGTAGTCTGAGCCCTGAAGGCTGAAGCTTGTTGTGTGAGCCCTGATGCCTGAAGCTTGTAGTCTGAGCCCTGAAGGCTGAAACTTGTAGTCTGACCCCTGAAGGCTGAAGCTTGTAGTCTGAGCCCAGAAGCCTGAAGCTTGTAGTCTGAGCCCTGAAGGCTGAAGCTTGTAGTCTGAGCCCTGAAGGCTGAAGCTTGTAGTCTGAGCCCTGAAGGCTGAAGCTTGTAGTCTGAGCCCTGAAGCCTGAAGCTTGTAGTCTGAGCCCAGAAGCCTGAAGCTTGTAGTCTGAGCCCTGAAGCCTGAAGCTTGTAGTCTGAGCCCTGAAGGCTGAAGCTTGTAGTCTGAGCCCAGAAGCCTGAAGCTTGTAGTCTGAGCCCTGAAGGCTGAAGCTTGTAGTCTGTGGTTTGAAGTCTGAACCTGGAAGGCTACAGCTTGTAGTCTGAAGTTTGTAGTCTGAACACTCAAGGCTGATGTTTGTTGTCTGACCCCTGAAGGCTGAAGCTTGTAGTCTGACCCCGGAAGCCTGAAGCTTGTAGTCTGAGCCCTGAAGGCTGAAGCTTGTAGTCTGAGGTCTAAAACTTGTAGTCTATGGTTTGAAGTCTGAACCTGGAAGGCTACAACTTGTAGTCTGAAGACTGAGGTCTGAAGTCTGTAGTTTGAAGATTGTGGTTCAAAGCTTGTAGTCTGTAGCCATACCCAAAGACTGAAGCCTGGAGTCGAAAGTGTGAGGTCTGTAGTCTGTTTGAAGCTTGTAGTCTAAAGACTAAAGTCTAAAGCACAAAGCCTGAAGTGTGTAGACTACAGTGTGAAGTCTGAAGACCTATGTCTGTTGTTTATAAACTGAAGTCTGAAACCTGTAGTCTGAAGACTTAAGTCTAAAATCTTAAGACTGAAGTCTGAAGGCTAAATTTTGCAGTCTGGAGCCTGTAGTCTGAGATCTGAAGTGCAAGCCTGACGTAAGAAGCTTGAGTCCAAAAGTCTATAGTCCAAAAAAACCAAAGCCAGGAGCATTAAAGCCAGTGTCCGATCAATGGTCACTATAGCAAACATCTTAAAAGAGCTAGCCGGCAAGCTGCCTACATATCCTACCTAGCTCCATCCCTGAAATCATATCCATCCTTTAGATGACTCTCATGTATCCTTCACAAAGCAAGTCCACAAGGCTTTTCCTTCAAGACGGCCGTGCAGCCTGTGAGTCTCCTCTTCAGATGGGAGCTGTTTCTTTCTGTGCACTGTAAGAAAGAGATGAGCTGCTGCTTGTTGTTGAGCTACACGCACTCTCCCAACAGGTGGGTACTACAGCGTATACAACATCAGCCGTAGAAGGGCCGCAAAATTCAGACAGCTCCTCGGAAGTGTTTAAATATCCGTAGCTTCCAAATCAGGGCAGTTCACGGAAGGTCCAGTGGGGTAAACCTGTGTGAGTGTGAACACCGAAATGATCAGTGTTAGAAATTCCTCTGAAGGGACACTGAGGGGGTCGAGTGGTAGCACACAAGTGAGGAAATATGGCTGGGCTAACCAGGGGCTACAAACTATAATGACAGCGTGTGTGTTTGAGGTATTCATGTTGAATTTTTACATTGTATTGTATTGGTTCTTGGAATTTCCCTCACTGTGCAACACTATGCATCAGATATAATTATAAATGCACGTAATATATACAGTAAAGTGAGTAGTTGGGACATTTGGAATTGGTTAAAAGAACACAGGACGTCTCTTTGATGCCTCCAGCCATGGCCTGGGTTTGTCCAATAGAACTACCAACATACCTGATTTATGAGCTTGTTCTAGAAATGCTGATATATTATTTAACATATTTATCATCTACACCCATCACCAAAAGAACAGCTGCACCCTGAAGGAAGTGTGGGATAGACGGGCTGTTGGGAAGGAGGATAAAGGTCACCAGGAACAATAAATGATGATACTGATATGGGGAATATTTATTGAGCTACACATACAGAAGTCTGTCTCCCAGTATGGTGTCAGGCTGCCATATTTGCTAGCCCAACATTCCAGACACCTCGGCATGGAGTTGTAGAGGGTCCTAATGGTGCCCTGTGATAATCCATCCCATGCAGCTTGAATATCCTCACACAGCTCCTGCAGATTGTACAGTAGGGGTGGGGGTGGAGTGCCTTCTGGACGTGGAACATGTGACCACGGTGCCTTCACTTGTGGATTCGTTGGTCGTCTTCACCAAGCCAAAGGCGGGAGTTGTCACTGAAGGTGACCCACTGCCATTCTCAGTCACTCCATGCCAGTCTGGCACGACCCCATAGCAGTCTTTGGTGACGTTGACGTGGTGTTAAGGGCAGTCATTGTGAAGAGCACTGCATCGTCCTGCCGTTTGCCAATGGTGCTGGCACTAACTCATGGAGGGCATTACTGCTTTCTCAGCTTCTGCAGTTGTACCTGATGGGTCAGTCTCATTTCTCCATGGTCCGTGTAGGTCTCCCAGACCCCTCATGTCGCTGGTGCTTGACGTCTTCTATTCACTGCCTCCAACAGTATAGTATGGTGGTATCCACACGACTAGTATGGCATGCAATGAATTCTCCCAACTGCTCAAGCTGCTTTCGACTTCTTCTTTGAGGTATACTTGGTTCGCTAAGGATGCTACCAACACGGTACGAGTCAGAATGGAAAGCATTCGCGACAGGGCCAAGACAAGGCCCGTCCTTGCTTACAGCACATGTGTGGCTGAGCGTGAAACTGTCTCACCTGCTCCAAGTTTCATTCCTGTCGGTTGATTCCTTCTGGGTGCAGCTATCATGGAACTTCAGTGGAACTCCTTATTGTATTCACATGGAAGCTGACGTTAGGTGTTTTTCTCTGTTGGATCCTTTGGGAAAAGGGAATTATGAACAACAGACCATCCATCCTGAATCTGAACCAAGAGAGCAGAATAAAACTAGAACCTGAACCAGAGACGTAAACGGGTATAAAGGAAAGTAGACGTCTGGGTGATTTCGTTTTCCTCACTCTGAGACAGTATAATACTCAGTACTGTAGTTTAATTTAACGAGAGAGAAAAGCCTTGACTCTCCAGAAGCTGATCTAGTGCTGAACTGACTGCCTAAAGGGCAGAAATGGCATGTTCCTATTGCTTTCCCCGCATGTTAGCATTTATTATCAGCTTGTATTTCGAATGCTCACAGGGACAAGGTGTCTGGAGAGGATCATTGATAACTGACCTCATTTCAGCGTTCTTGAACCATGCTGCGCTGATAAACTCAGGGCAAATTTTTCCATGGCGACAGGATGACGACTGTGGTCCCTGGAGGTTCCTCGATGATGAGATCATAAGCAGAGGGGCCCTCTGTGAAGACCAACAATATGATAATGTTAGAGAGGGAGAGAGAGAGGGTGGGAGCATGGAGAGAAAAGAGTTGTAGTGACTGGATGTGGTCTCCAGAGGGCGATATAGTGGGGGAATAGCACTCTGCCTCTTTATCCTTAAGAACTGTGTGTGTTTCATATGGCTCCCCATGCCCTACACGGTGCACTGTACCCAAATCTTAAACTAGCCATGGCTTAGTGCACTAAGTGTTCAGTAAGGTGTCTAATAGCAGCTGATGGCTGAATCCTTAAATACAGTCATTCACTGTCATTCACCATATCAGTCGTTCATTCTTACTGACACAACATCATTCTTACTGGTGTGTTAAATTTGGGTTACTAGGAATACAAAGCCAAACTCTAGTTCTAGGTATGCACTCAAGGTTTTAGGGCTCTATTCAGAATACAGTATCAAGAATTCTGAATTCTGTTACAGATGCACTCATCGTAAGCATGTTGCTGCACATCAGTAGTCACTAGAGTGAGGTTCTCTGGTCTTTAAAGACTTCACCCTTCTGATGACATCTTGTAGGTAATACTACTGCAGAGGCTGTTTGGTTTCCCAAGGTAGTTAAAAGGGCAGCTGGTGATTTTGGAGAACGATTGTTGATATTTAAACTCATATGGTCACTGTATGTGGTTGGAGTAGCTCAGCGGATAACACCACTGCCCTTCAGAGAGCCAACACCACATGTTGAAGACTGGCGTTTGAATCCCGGTCTGGGTGACTGTGCTGTGCTACACCAATAAGAGTCCTTGGGCAAGACTCTTAACACTACACTGGCCTACCTGTAATATGAGTAACCTTGTAAGTCGCTCTGGATAAGAGCGTCAGCTAAATGTCCTTATAGCCAATAGCCAATCTCCAAAATGGCAACTTAGCAGCAGAGGGCAGAATCCTCATTTTACTTTAATGGAAGTCTATGGAACCAGACGTCTTCCCTAGCTGTTTGGGGACATTTCTGTTGGTCCATTTGGTGCACAGTGTAAACAGCAGCTGCTGTGTTCAAGCGATGCATAAAAGTACATATCAACAATAATGGAAATCTTTGGAGAGTGCATATATACACGCCTCTTTCCAGAGCTCCTCAAATGCTACGCCCCATGGGTAGTCATTATACGCCAAACTCTTTGACTGCTGTATGAACGCAACAACGCTATAGCTAGATTGCGGGTTAGCAAACTGTTGCTGCAGTTGCTGCTTCAATGCCAGTTGATATTACAAACATTAGCAAAAAGGAGAAAGCAGTACTGACCTATTGGTTTTAAAAAACACCAAATTTAAGGTAAGGTTACGCATCTTTTGGCATCTCAATTCGTTGTTCGAATTAATGTGTTCCACCTTAAATGGTGCAGCAGTTACATTGTGGCATCTCAGTTTGTTGTTCAAATTAAGGTGTTCCACCTTAAATGGTACAGCAGTTACATTCTGGCATCTCAGCTTGTAGTTCGAATTCACGTGTTCCACCTTAAATGGTGCAGCAGTTACATTCTGGCATCTCAGCATGTTGTTCGAATTTACATGTTGCACCTTAAATGGTGCAGCAGTTACAATCTAGTGTCAGCTTTTTGTTTGAGTCTTCTCATTCCACCTTAAAAGGTGCAGCAATTATGTTCTTTTGTCCCAGCTGGTTATTTGAGTTTTTGCCTTTGGCATGATCTCAGATCTTCTCTCTCAGTCTCTCCTCTTTTCCTCTCTGGTTGTTCCTCAGTCAACTCCTCAGTGGCTCTGGTTGTTTCACAGTCAAAGTATGGTGCCCCCCCTTCCTCCTATCCTGTGCACAAGCACGAATGCCCCTGTTACTGATTGGCTGGAATAGTCTGATGATGCCCTACCTAGGCACTTTGTCTGTTTCCGATTTTACGAAACCAGGGCTGTGTATGAACTCCAGATTTCTTTTTTCACCGCCTGTATGACAGTTCAATTTGACAAAAAAAGTCACTTACTGCACCTTTAATGTTATGGCTGGAACAGCTTACTGTAGCTGTATAACTACAGTCTTCAAAACATTATTACAATGGCATCTTAGGGCTGTGTAACCAGATTTGTTTTCCAATGCACACATGTAGCCGGATATGATGAGCAGATATTTGCTGAATTTTTACAAAAAAAAGGGCATTGGACTAATAGCACTTACTGCTCCTTTAATCTTATTGCCTGAATAGCTTATTGCAGTGATATAACTGCAGTCTTCAAATAACCGTCACAAAGACATGTCAGGATTGTGTACAAACTCCACATTTTTTTTCCAGTGCACACATGACAGTTAGCAGAATATGATGAACATATAGTTGCTGAAGTTGAACAAAAAATGGTATTGGACTACAATCACCTATTGCACCTTTAATATGCTTCCAGAACTGCTTATTGCAGCCTTTAAATCATCAAAGGAGAGAATGGATTACTCAGACAACGAAAGCATCAAGCTAATAGCTAAAGCTAAGTCTACCCATCTATTCAGATTCATTACCTCAGTTTAGTTATGTTGACTGATGAACATAACCGATGAAGCTAAAGGATCTAATGCTGCACAACAGAATACTGCTCAGCACAACAATGCCTTCCCCTGTGAACAGAGTGATGTGCTGAACTGACTCACACTACATCAGTGCAGTCTGGTCATTCGGTTTGCTCACATTTGGCCATGATTGCGTAGGTGTGATGTATTTTATTCACATGGAAGTGATGTACACGTTTACAAGTGCATTTCAAGACATTATTGTTTTCAGTGCGTGACTCCTATATGACCTGAGGTCAGTGAAAGCAGGGCTTACTTTCATCGCTCATCACTTCATTCACTGCTCCGTAACGTTTAAGTACGCATCACGCTAGTGGGAAGGCATTGCGCGCTGTTTCCAAGAGCTAGAACTGCTTTGACATTTGAAGCTCAATTAAAGTTAACACACACACGCACTCATGCACACACAGCACACGCAGCACACGCAGCCCGGCTATTTCAGATGTTTTACAGTGTGTAATTGAATGTAATGATATACCACTGGCCAGGAGAAAAGCTGTTCATATTAAGACCAAAGAGCACGGAGCTACAGAAACGGTGCACAGAAACCACACACACACACACACACGCGCACACACACACACACACACACACACACACACAGACACACACACACATATACATACACACACACACATACACACATACATACACACACACACATATACACACAGACATACAAACAAACACACACACACACACACCAAAACACACACACACACATACACACACACACGCATACACACACCAAAACACACACACACACACCAAAACACACACACACACACACACCCACACACAGACAGACACACACACACACACACACCCACACACCAAAACACACACACACACACACACTAAACCACACACACATACACACATACACAAACACACACACACACACATACACAAACACACACAGACACGCACACACCAAACCACACACATGCAAACACACACACACACACATATACACACACACACACACACACGCAAACACACACACACACACACAAACACACACACACACACATATACATGGAAACACACAAATAGTGTTTTTATATGACATCACTTTGGAGGCTCAGATTCATATGTCCTATACCTGTACAAACATATACACTCATCACGTCATCAGAAGAATAGCTGCACCCAGAAGGAAGTGTGGGACTGCAGTGCTATTGAGAAGGAAGGTAAACGTCACCAGGAACAATAAATAACTATAAACTGAATATTTATTTATTGAGCTACACACACAAATAGAGTCTGTCAGTATGGCATCGAGCTGCCATGTTTGCAACATGCCAGTCGTCTCAGCATGGAGTTGTAGAGCTTCCTAATGGTGTCCTGTACTAATCCATCCCATGCAGCTTGAATATCCTCACACAGTTCCTGCGGATGGTGCGGTAGGGGTAGAGATGGAGCGACACCAGGCCTTCTTGACGAGTGATGCATGACAGCACACTGTTCATCTTGGTGCTGAACACGGTGCCTCCATACACGGATTTGTTGGTCGTCTCCACCAAGACAAAAGCAGGCCTCGTCACTGAAGATGACCCGCTGCCATTCTGAGTCACTCCATGACAGTCTGGCACGACACCACTGCAGTCTCTAAGGGCAGTCGTTGTAAAAGTGTGTGTGCATCTAGTCCTGTGCTGTGCAGCCATCTGCTAATGGTGCTGGCAGGAACAGGATGACTCATGGAGAGCATCACTGCTCGCTGAATGTGACATGCCTGACAATCCGTTGGCTCTCTCTCTCTCCTGGGGTGTATGTAGGTTTCCCAGATCCATTATGTCGCTGGTGTGTGCCTTCTTCTATTCCCTACCTCCAGTGGTGTGCTATGTAATATCCGCACAACCGGTATGGCACACCATACGTCAAACCTACCCACCAAGCTTCATTCCTGTCGTTTCATTCTTTATTTTTTGATGATGGGTGTATAATGTTTATAAAGGTCTACAGGCGAGTCAGGACTGTTTGTTCCTGTAGCCAGTAACCTGTATGTATGTTTATCCCTGCTTTCCGTACAAAGTCAGGATATTTTTCTCCTGAAAAGGTACAAAAACAAACACACACACACACACACACACACACACACACACACACACACACTCCTAATTTGACATCCAGGCTGTGTTTGCCCTGTCCCATGCTCCTGCAGCATGGAGGCTGCCTCCGGCTGGATGTGGTTCTAATATTCATATCAGTGTACGGGCCTAATAGAATTACACTGCGACTGATCTGCTGTCCAAACACATGTGGGCATCCTGCCTGGACACCTGCAATAACACCGCAGGGTCCTACTGAAAATATCCGCACTGTCAGGCAGCCACGGGGCAGCCCCGCTCCGGGACACGGCCTGTTTGATATTTTATGAATGGGGGAAAAGATGAGAATGAGAGACAGAGGGAAAGACGTGCACACACATGCGCGCGCACACACACACAGTGTTTTCTCTCCCTTAAGGCTGTCATCAGATAGTCTCTCGCACACCGAGCACACTGAGCGCTCAGATATGAAACACTTTAAGGAATCTGACCGATTACATCTCAACCCCAAATGGCCTGCAGGCAGTGTGCATGCTTCTCAGGCTTTAATTGGCTTTGCTCATGGTCCGTGTTGAGTAACGATGTGTTAGTATTATTTCTAATCCGTGTGTGCCTGTGTGTGCGCGTTGGGCCGAATTGGTGGGAATTGATCATTAATAATAACAATAAATAATAAATCTGGTCACACGTCTATATGAGGTCCACAATCATAAAGCCCAAAAGCCTTTTCACTCCAATAGCTGGGAATTAACTTATAAAGATAATAACTACTGCTTAATCGGCTGCTCACTACTACATCAGTAACCGTACGTTCACACTAGCAGATGTCACGCCTCCACCTCTCCCCGGCTTCTCCGCTCTTCAGGACTCCACTTCCCAGAGGGCCACGCTCGATGACGTCATGTCTATGCGCCCACGGTCGGACTCTGTGATTCGCTCTAGATCGCACGAGTTTTAGCCCCAGCTGTATCCATTTACTTCATGTATTTAGACCACTCACAAACACAATTCACACTTTGCGAAGCTTTAGCCCAAACCTAGGTTAAGCAATCCCTGAGCGTTCTTTCCCTCGTGATGCGTGTCTTGACTTACTCTGGTTTCCGACTCACTTCGTTCCTTGACTACTCTTTCGCCTTACCGCCCTTTTGCTTTGCCTCGTGTCCTGACTCTACGGTTTGTGCCTCTGCTTCCCCCTTCTCTCTTCTTTGGTTTTACCCTTCGGTTTTTCCCCTTTCAAAAAACTTTGTTTTGCCCTCGCTGCAACAGTTTGTTGGCTACCGATGGTTTCTGACCTCCGCCCATGTCCCTGACTAAATAGGCTCTGATATTAGCTTTTCTGACCTCCCAGCTCTGTTTCGCTGTTGTGTACTGGTGCTTGCTGTGATTGCCTGTTTTGTAATAAACCATTCCTGGTTTTTAGTTCTGCACACGTCGGTCTCGAAGTCTTACAGTCTAACAGCAGGCCACATATAACTCTTTTAGACCAACATGGTGCCGCTGCCAAAATCTCGAACCGCTCCTCGTAGCTCAAAAATCTGTATCCTGGTTCATGGCCGGAAAAATCCATCATTGAACCTCCAGAGTTCCAGAACAGAGAGTGTGACGCAAGGGGCAAAGGGCCATGGTGCTCCACGATGAACTGCACTGAGCTGAACTCGGGAACAATTGTATCCCATTTATCATTGTATTATTCAATGATACAATGCGAACACACTAAAGCATAGTAATCTAAACTCTACATGCGTGCTTACAGATAGTACAAACTTGCATAATGGAATAGTACCACATCGCATAATGGAATGAGAACGTATGAATTTTTGGTATTTAGCTGACACTCTTATCCAGAGCGACTTACAAGGCGGATCATATTACAATGTAGTGTTAGGAGTCCTGCCCAAGGACTCTTATTGGTGTAGCACAGCATACTCACCCAGACCGGGATTCAAACCCCAGTCTTCCACATGTGGTGGTGGCGCCCAGGTGGGTAGCGGTGTTATGCGCTGAGCTACACCAACCATATGAGTCGTCTCATGCGTAATGGCTCTCCATGACAATCCCACCGGGCTACACACAGCTGCTGAAACAGTTGATTAGAAGATATATGCCCCCTGAAAGCAGGAAGTAAAGTTTGGACTGGAAGAACATGATAGATAGATAGATAGATAGATAGATAGATAGACAATTCTAAATGGGCCGGTACCGGCAGCAGTATTATTACCTGTTAACTATAAACTGTAAACTATACATAGTGCGGGTCACTATCGATGAATATGTAAATATAAATATATAAATATATCTCACTTGGCAAGGAGGCAAGAAATATATACAAGAACACAACAATCGCTTGGCTCTTAAGCTAGCGGGAAAGAGGGGCCTTTCTTAACGGATTCAGTAGAGCCTGGGGACCAGCACGGGCACAAGTACTGGCACGCTGTTGGTGGAAAAGAGGTAACAGTGACAAGCGTCCAGTCATTTCCTATGGGAGAACACGATTTGTAACCTCGATATAGCGACATGGCGACTGACTTACTCAACTTCATGCAAGTTAATTATGACGCAGTGAAGTAGCCTATCGAATTCATACTCCAAGCAATAGAGGGCGACATGTTACCAGTGAATGCCCAGTCCCCCTCCCCGCCTCTTCACTTCTTACCAGTCTAGAAGAAACATGGCAAGTGTAGTATCAAACTTCATCTCTTTACATGCCAAGAGCGTCTCTGCAAAGCAGAGCCAATCCCAACTTTCATACTGCTTCTATTTATATCAGTTCATTTGCTTGAGTGCAGTGGCGTTAGTGATAATGGTCACTTGCCTGAAGTTGTAGTCATTGTTGTGTTTACTGTTCCTTTAATTGGCTACCTAACCAGGAGGCGACCTTCAGTATAACTGACAAGAGGGTAAAATATGTTGACAGAGCTGCACTACTTCTTAATCCTCTCATGTTGGCCTGATGCCAGGCTAAATGCTACAATCACTCACTATCACCTCCGGTGGTACTGATTCACTTTGATGATTAGGTATCATTATATACGTGTCTTTGATATATCATCAAAACTGTTATTCCTTCATATTCGGTTGATAATTGTAGGTCATTTAGGGATTTTTGAAAGTGTAAATCTTACATATTGCTCCTTTAAACCAGTGTAAACTGCAGAACACTGGAGAAACCTGCTCCAACATTGTCTCCCAGGTTTACATATGACAGCTGCTGCTTTCTGAAGTATATGGAGATGGTTTAGAGTGGTGGCAGGATTCTTGGCCAGCTCTTTGTAAGTCTAATCGAGCAGTTTTAAAAGTATGAACCCTTCTGGTATAATAAACAGTCTTAGAGCGAGATTACTGATATGGATCAGATATAATTTGGTTTGGTTATTTGAGTATATTTGGGATCCTTCTTTTCTCTGCCTTTCTTTTTACTGGCTTTAAGGGGTTCAGGAAGGTCTGATTATGAAAAGATGAGAAGGGAGGAAGGATCAGCACTTTTTCCTCCTCTCCTTTCATTCCTACTTTTCTTTCTCTGAAAATTTGAAGAGAAAATAGAGGGGTGTAGATGAAAGTGGAAAGTGGTGTGATGGTTTCTGTTCTGTGGGTGAGAGGGTGTGTGTGTGAGTGAGTGTATGTGTCTGTGTGAGTGTATGTGTCTGTTTGAGCATGTGTGTGTGTGATTGTGTGTGTGAGAGAGTTCAGTATCAGTATGTGTTTGTATATGTGTGTATGTGTATGTTTGTGTGTGAATGTAAGTGTGTGTGTGAGTGTGTGTGTGTGTGTGTTTGTGTGTGTGTGTGAGTCTGTATGTGTGTGAGTGTGAGTGTTCGGTATGTGTGTATATGTGTGTGTGTGTGTGTGAGAGAGAGTGTATGTGTGTGTGAGTGTTCGGTATGTGTATATGTGTGTGTGTGTGTATGTGTGTGTGAGTGTTCGGTATGTGAGTGTGTGTGTGTGTGAGTGTTTGGTATGTGTATATGTGTGTGTGTGAGTGTTCGGTGTGTGTGTGTGAGAGTGTTCAGTATGTGTATATATGTGTGTGTGTGAGTGTTCGGTATGTGTGTGAGTGTTTGGTATGTGTGTGTGTGTGTGTGTGTGTCTGTGTGTGAGTGTTCGGTATGTGTGTGTGAGTGTTCGGTGTGTGTGTGTGTGTGTGAGTGTTCGGTATGTGTGTATATGTGTGTGTGTGTGAGAGAGTGTTCAGTATGTGTGTATATGTGTGTGTGTGTGTGTGTGTGTGTGTGTGTGTGTATGTGTGTTCGGTATGTGTGTATATGTGTGTGTGTGTGTGAGTGTTCGGTATGTGTCTGAGTGTTTGGTATGTGTATGTGTGTTTGTGTTCGGTATGTGTGTGTGTGTGTGTGTATGTGTCATGCTGCTCTTTAAAGGGCCCAACCGAGAGCTTTCATCTTCTAACCAATATGTTAAGCATTAATAAGAGAATGATTTAAAAGGAAACTACCAAATATTAGATATTAGAACATCTGAGCTTGTAATTTATGTTTATTACTATTTGGTTTAGTACAGTTTGAACATTTTACAATACCTGGACCAATAGAATTGCTTTTTTTGTTATGTTAACTTATAACTTATGTATGTATGTATGTATATATATATATATTATATATATATATATATATATACCCCATATACTCTCATATATATATATATATATATATATATATATATATATATATATATATATATAGATATATGTGTGTGTATATATATACACACATTAACATTGTTTAATTTCCCAGAATCCCCAGTTCTTGCAGAGGCTTTATTCTGACTGTATCTGAGAAAATCAAATGTGAAGTGATTTATATGGGCTGTAAATATAAAAGAACAAACATCAGAATGAACACCAATAAACAAGCAAGCAGTACACTGTGATCAGATGTGGGGGATCCCAGGTAAAAATTACGAATATATTTATGTACTAGAAATGCAATTTAATATCAGCAAGTACATTCCAAGCACTTCACTGTTTTGTGCTGTATGTATACAGTAGTACTTCAGTGTACTTAATGGAAGTATACTAAATGTATAGGAACATTAATTAGCAAATTTTAATGTTCTAGAAAAGTACTTTAATATGTAGTCTAAGTCTGTAAGTCTATCTCAGTGAATATTATAGTGTCTCAAAATAGCACAGTTGAGTACAATTACTTCTAATTTAGTTCTGTATAAGTATATTGTGAATAGCACTAATATTTTATTAGCATACTTAGTACATAGTTTTAAAAATATCACACTTTCAGTACATTAATCGTGAGTACAAGGATGTACACTAAGTATACTTTAATGTACTGTTTGGAGAATGTCCAGTATTTACAGGTAGGACCTAATACCTGTTTTATCCAATCAGCACTTCATGGAATTAAATCAGGTGATGCTGAGTGAGTGTAACAGATCCATCCAATAGCTGGAGAGCAATGAGAGGAATCAAACCTGTGGTCCTCTAACTCCTTCTACTAACCAATAGACCTCTAACTTTATAAATCAAATGATTGCGATGTTTTTGTACATGCTGCATGAAAATGAAGACTCTCTGACTCACTATGTATAACATACTTTACTTAATGATATAATATTTAATATAATAATGTAATCTAATATTAATTATGTAAGTCAATGGAGCCTGATCTGGTTTGCCCAAGTCATTTCGGGTCATTGCTTTTGGCCCATTCATTATTGAACACACAATGTAAATAACAACAGGCATTTTTTTTTCAAATTGGGTCAAACCCCAAAATAAAGCCAAAAATAAGATGCAAGATTTTGTTTTGACACCAGCAATATAAATAATAATTCACGTGGACAAATGTTTTTGCAGTGACTTCCATAAAAAATGTATTTTTCCTTCTTCTCTGCAGCGAATTAATTACAATATATCATATTATTGCTACATAATTTGTAATTAGTTATTACAGTTGTTGTTGTTATTATTATTGTTGGCATTACAATTTTAGTTGTATTGTTGGGACGCCTTGTAACTGGAGGGTGGTGGGCTCTCAAAGACTTTTGTACCCGGGGTCTTGAAAGACCACGATTTGTCCCTGCTCACTCTGCCTCTCTCTCTTTCTCATTCTCCCTCCCTCTCTTTGTCATTCTCTCTCTCTCTCTTCCTGTTTTATACACCCCTTTTATTCCCTTTCCTGCTGCTCAAAGCCAACCACCATGAAACCACTGCCACATTAGAGCCTTTAACTAGCTGAGGTTGGCGCAGTGCTGGCAGGACACGAACTCTGCCACCTTCGGCCTGTTTCCAATCTGTGCCACTCAGCACACATCATTGCCAATCACAACCACTCGGTCTGGCTCAGTCACATATTAATCATTTCTCAGTTCAAGCCCTACAGTTTTTCAGCTTGTTCACGAAGGGTAACACCTTTTATTGTCTGTTCTGCTCCAGGCACTAAGTGACAGGATATTAAACCTGGGGATTTCCTCCATGTAGCATGAATATGAACCTGGAACTTTATTATTTATACCAGTCCTGCATCATTCTAATCACCGCTGTCTTGTTTGGTCTCAATGGGAAAATATACTTATATAAAACATTATAGGCTAACAGTGATGGAAAGCGTGTTTCATGGTTGCACCAAACACTTTTTATTTTTTAGAGTTTGGGGAAAAAATTACATATACACTTCCTGTCCTATGTACCCCAGGTAAAAACGGACTTTATCACAAAAAGTGATCTACCAAAATGGAATAAATGGGATTACTTAACAAAATGATGTGGTTTGTGGCCAGTGTGTGGTGATGTAGGTGTGCAGTACATGTAATGTGAAACATGTGGGGTACATAAGGATCATTGGCATGACGTATCTTTTGTATTCAAGTCCATTGTTTTCCCAAAGCATAGTTACCTGTGCATAATATCTACATATCAAGTATGAAATTAATCAGCAATACCACTTTTAGGGTGAAAGAATAATCTCCAGTGCCTGAATATAAAATTCATTTTAGTTTATTTCTGGCCTCTACAAGTGTAAAAATGTATGTTAATTAAATCCAAAAAATGGTAATTACGTTGTATAAAATACAAATACAAAAAGTGTAGAATAGTAAATAAAATAATTTGGCAAAATTTGAAGTTTGGGTTTATGAATGTTTAGTAAGTCAGCTTCAAAAGTACTCACGGAAAAACTGTCAGGTGGTACAATCAGAAACAAATGACTTTTATTTTGACATGCTTTAACAAAAGAGAGGCCTTTCACAAAAAAGACCCCACCTGAGCTTTATGATGCAATGCCAAAGTCAGCAGCCCCTTAATTTTGAAAAAAATTATGATTTTTTACAAGGATTTAGTATCATTCAGGGTGCCATGTCATGTGGCATGACCTCAGGAAGACTTTAAAATGTGTTGTTGTTATATTAATGTTTATTTATCAATATTTATTAATGTTTATTTATAAGTACAAACTCAAGTCCAAGGACAACCATTTTACAGGTGTCTAAGTAGATGCCTGCTTGATTTGAAACTAGTCTGAATAGTCATGTGGCACAACCACTAAGTCTTATGGTGCAGCCAGGTCAGTTTTAATAACCAAAACAGGCGTTTAAAAAGCGTTAATAACCCTAATTATACTTTTTAAAAATTAAAAAAGTGCAATTAGCGATAAATGCTAATCTTGAAAACCTTCCTGTCGTTGACCCATAAGCGTGTTTCACTGAGCCGCATTGGGTTCTTGAAAGAGCTATAGCTTTAAGAACACTTCTCTTAAGAATACGTCGTTGTTGAAGGGTGTCGTTTCTCTTGGGGCTCGTTCCGTTCGTGTGAGATTGATTACGAAACGTGCGGTCACATTGTGGGATTTCATCGTTTATTGGGCCTTGTTTGTTGGCTGTTTGGAACATTGTAGAATGGAGCAGCATCATAAAGTCCAGCTGGACTGGTATGATTCACGGGGGGTGGTGTTTGTGTGTTGGTCATCGGTATTAAACAGCAGATTCCTGCAGGGTCATTTTAAGCGTTCAATGTGTGTACGGTCAGGCGTTGTCCCTTTGGTCTCATAACATCTTCACTTCTCCTATGCACACATACTTACACACGTAAGACCAACGTATAATTCCGTATGGTCAGTCCAATAAATCTCTTCGGCTCAGTGATGCCATCGCTTAATCACCCACAATGCATCAGTTCAAACGCATTGTTCTCCACATGTGGTGGAATACAAAGGCTTCTCTTCATGTGAGCTAAACCTAACATTCCCTCTTTTAATGAGTTTGAGGGAAAAACAAAGACTAGCAAGCCGAGCTGGAAGTGTCAGGATCCTTATTTTCTGTTTGAGTGTTTGAGGGAAGGAGGGATGGAGGATGTAGTGTGGAAACAATTGGTTAATCATTTGAATATTCTCGTAATTCTGTAAGAAATATGCGGTGAAATGGTAAAACCGTCATTGTTAATATGAAGATATTTACTTCTAGTGTCGCATATATCTGTGAATAACCACAGGAGTAACTAAATGCTGTGGTATAGATAAGTGCTTTTCACAAAAGCTCCATCTTCTTAAAATGTAGGATTCTAAATCCCTACATCACATAGATACTTACTAGTAAAGTTCCTTTAGACCTAAAAGTACTAAAGTATGTACCTTCAGATGTACTTAAGTATGTAGAGTAACAGTACTAAAGTATGTACCTTCAGATGTACTTAGGTATAGAGAGTAACAGTACTAAAGTATGTACCTTCAGATGTACTTAAGTATAGAGAGTAACAGTACTAAAGTATGTACCTTCAGATGTACTGAAGTATGGAGAGTAACAGTACTAAAGTATGTACCTTCAGATGTACTTAAGTATGTAGAGTAACAGTACTAAAGTATGTACCTTCAGATGTACTTAGGTATAGAGAGTAACTAATCACCTAAAAGTATGGTACCTTCAGATGTACTTAAGTATAGAGAGTAACAGTACTAAAGTATGTACCTTCAGATGTACAAATTGAAAGGTAATGAAGTAAGTAAACAGTACTAAAGTATGTACCTTCAGATGTACTTAAGTATAGAGAGTAACAGTACTAAAGCATGTACCTTCAGATGTACTTAAGTATGGAGAGTAACAGTACTACAGTATGTACCTTCAGATGTACTTCAGTATAGAGAGTAACAGTACTAAAGTATGTACCTTCTGATGTATTTAAGTATAGAGAGTAACAGTACTAAAGTATGTACCTTCAGATGTACTTCAGTATGGAGAGTAACAGTACTACAGTATGTACCTTCAGATGTACTTCAGTATGGAGAGTAACAGTACTACAGTATGTACCTTCAGATGTACTTAAGTATGGAGAGTAACAGTACTACAGTATGTACCTTCAGATGTACTGAAGTATGGAGAGTAACAGTACTACAGTATGTACCTTCAGATGTACTTAAGTATGGAGAGTAACAGTACTAAATTATTTACCTTCAGATGTACTGAAGTATGGAGAGTAACAGTACTAAAGTACTTACCTTCAGATGTACTGAAGTATGGAGAGTAACAGGAGCATGGTTTATTACGGCTCTAATGTCCTATTATCATTTCTGGAATAGGACTCTTCATAAGCTCAGTGTAGGTCTCATTAGTCTGACACTGATGTCTATTCAAATGATCATAAGCACAGAACCATTAGCTAGAACCAAGCTCTGTCCAACAGGTGTAAATATATATCTATACATCTCATCACTGTCCAAAGAAAAACAAGTATCTCCAAAATAGCAACTTTACAGGAGAGGCCAAAACCCAATTTTGGGGTGTTTCTGTTGGGCCAATCATCACACACAGTGTAAACAGCAGATCATGTGATATATTATGCTATATATATGATATATATAAATATATTTATATATAATACACTACATATAGTAAGAAATTTTACCTTCACAGAGGAAAATGTGTGTGTGTGTCTGGGTGGGTGTGTATGCGCGTGTGTGTGTTTGTGTGTGTATGTGTGCGCGCATGTGTGTGTGTGTGTGTTGAAACTCTTTCATCTTGGCCATATTCTGACCATCTGAGGTGATCAGTGTTTTTACAGCCCCAGACTAGGATGTTTTCCCAAACTCACAGCTGGATGTGATGGAAATGGTCTAAAATTGTGTGTGAGTGTCTGTGTGTGTGTGTGTGCGTGTGCATGTGTGCAAATAAGATAATAAGTGTTCATGTATAAACTAATTTCTGCTTCATTTCTGTGCCTCATGTGTTCATCTCTAATGCGCCGTATTGAGATCCGGCTAATGAGCTTTTTAAGCTACAGTGCTCGAAATTCTCATAAACAAGCCGATACCATTTGCACATCTGTGTCCATGACGAAACCACCAAGACACAAGGTAATGAAACGGCCATTACATGTTGCAATTTTGTAATTGCATGATTATAACATACAGAGAGGCCTTCATAATAAATGTTCCTTCATTTCTCACTTTATAAATCCAGCTCTAGTGGACTCTAGTCTAGACATTCTCAAAGCTGGAAAAAAAGCCTCTTCTGTTTGCAATTTACATAGAGCCGGCCAAATTCATATTTTTGTCAACAAATTGATGACGAGTTTTGGTCCAAATAAATCCACCAGCATTACACCAGGAACTGTTGGCATGTTGCTTGTCTAAACTAATTTATCTCTTGTGTTAAAAACACAAAGCAGGCTTTTTCCACCGCTGTGGCTGTTTCAGCCAAATCTCCATACGCCTTGAGCTGACACTGTTACAAGGGGAAAATACCCGTCAAGTCTACACCAGCGGGCCGGGGGGTGCAGTTAGGACGCTTTCGTTTTGGCATGGAGGCAGGTGAAACGTGATATGACATTAGAAAGACGGTCAGATTTCATCGCTGCGCACGGTGTGGCGGCGTGGACGCTAGAAATACAGCTTTGAAATACGAATGTTAGCTTTATGGATTTCACAAATGCCAAAGGTTAAAACATTGGGGTTAGGTTTCAAACTGTATGTTTAGACGTGTCAGGATCAATCAGTGTCTTGTAGTGTCCTCAGATGGGCTTTGTGTTTGCCCAGCAAGAGCTCGCCAAATTATGTGCCCACAGTCTCTGTATCCCAACATGGAATCAGAGCCTTGGACAGCTGGACCTTTCACAGCGTCGGGGTTACGAGGACTCTTAACCTCTTAAAGCCCTTTTTAATTTGCCCTTATCGTTGGGTTTGATACAAATGAAGCCTGATTAATGCACCTTCTGCGAAACTATCCGTTTTCCCGCTCATGCTGGTGTCGCAGAGCAGCTCTTTGCTGTGATTTCTGCTCTAGACGTAATTCATTCTCTATAGAACCTGTGGACAGACACGCAGCAGGAAGGGGGATATTTTTATTCCTCTGATTATTTCATAAATCAAGCTGTTGGAAAAGTGCGGCCGCAGAGTAAAAACAGTGCAGTTTCCCAGTCACATGTCTCTGTGGTGAAGAACCCGGCTCGGAGCTGCAGTCTAGGAGAAACGCTGCGGTTCTGTCCACCCCTCTTGTTCATATCAGCCTGCGGTCAGGGCCTAGCGGGCTGCAGGAAGCCTACGGTGGCCCTGCAGGACAGAATAAATCTACGCTGGAAGGTAACGTTAGATGGGCAGTCAGTGAGCATGCGGAGGTGGGAAATGCTGCTTTGGGGTGATTAACAGAACAAATGAGCTGCTGGACGCGTCCGGCACGGCTGAGGCTGTGAGCGTGTGTTGCTGGACGTGGTCGTGTTGCCATCTGGAGTTTCAGCTAACACCCTCCATTCTCACCATTAGTTTGAGCTCTGATTCAATCTGTTTCCATTGGTTTGTTGACGTGTCTGTTGTTGTTTATCTCCATATGCGTTGAGCCCCGTCCATCTGTGTCTTCCCATCTGACGGCGTGCTGAGCGAGTGTGAGATTTGTTTGTGCAGTGAGTCATGTTTCAGCTGAGTTGTTGCTTCACTGAGAGGAAATGATCGGTTTAACATCCAGAACACACAGATTCTCAATACCTATTCCGAAAAAAAAAGCAAGAGAGAATCATGGCGCCATCATCAGACAGCACAGGGTATGTCAGGAGGCATAGCCAGAAAGAGTTTCCAACTCTGGAGACCTGCGTAGTGTCTGAAATAGATCCGTATTTCTGCAGTAGTGCTGGGCCATAGAGGAGGACTGTTTAGTTTACTGAATAGCAATGAAAAACAAGAATCAGTGAACTCATTCATGCTCTTTATCGTTTTCTGCCAGTCTTGTATTAACCATCATGAGTCGTTTGTAAGGCAGATGGCTGGATTCTTTGACATAACCATACACAGGAGCATAACATTCAGAAATGTTCACAGGATGGAGAAAAGCTGAAAACATGGTCATTCCTTTTATTCTTGCTCCATGACGGTGGCGATCTAGAGTTAGCAGCCAGTGGTTTTGTTATATGTCCCCATCCTGATCCAGCAGATCTACCACCTTGGGGAGATCAGATTAAATACCGCCTCAAATGTTCAGATGCTCCTAAAGACGTCCATTACACCATGATGGCTGAGTTGGACTAGGTCATTATCCAGGGACTTTACACCACAATAGCCGAGATGGACTAGGTCATTAGCCAGGGACTTTACCCCATGATAGATGAGTTTGACTAGGCCATTAGCCAGGGACTTTAGACCATGATAGCCGAGTTTGACTAGGCCATTAGCCAGGGACTTTAGACCACAATCCATTACTTAGCCATTACACCATGATAGATGAGTTGGACTAGGTCATTAGCCAGGGACTTTAGACCATGATAGCCGAGTTGGACTAGGTCATTAGCCAGGGACTTTACACCATGAAAGCCGAGTTGGACTAGGTCATTAGCCAGGGACTTTACACCACAATAGCCGAGATGGACTAGGTCATTAGCCAGGGACTTTACACCATGATAGATGAGTTGGACTAGGTCATTAGCCAGGGACTTTACACCATGATAGATGAGTTGGACTAGGTCATTAGCCAGGGACTTTACACCATGATAGCCGAGTTGGACTAGGTCATTAGCCAGGGACTTTACACCACAATAGATGAGTTGGTAGGTTCATTGAGGGACAAGCCGAGTTTTGACACCGACTTTACACCATGAAAGCCGATTTGGACTAGGTCATTAGCCAGGGACTTTACACCACAATAGCCGAGATGGACTAGGTCATTAGCCAGGGACTTTACCCCATGATAGATGAGTTTGACTAGGTCATTAGCCAGGGACTTTACACCATGATAGCCGAGTTTGACTAGGCCATTAGCCAGGGACTTTACACCGTGACAGTAGTGTTTGACGAGACAGCAAGCCAGGGACTTTACACCATTAGCCAGGGACTTGACGACCACAATAGCCGAGGGACTTTAGGTCGTGACAGTAGTTTGGACTAGGTCATTAGCCAGGGACTTTACACCATGATAGAGTTGAGGTGTTAGCAGGGACTTACACCCACAATGAGACTAGGCCATTAGCCAGGGACTTTAGACCATGATAGCCGAGTTTGACTAGGCCATTAGCCAGGGACTTTAGACCATGATAGCCGAGTTGGACTAGGTCATTAGCCAGGGACTTTACACCATGATAGATCCCGCAAAGTTTGGACTAGGACTTTAGCCAGGAGACTTTAGGTCATTAGCCAGAGACTTTACAACCACCAAGTTGTACTAATAGCCGCAGTTTGGATGAGGCTACAAGCCAGGGACTTTACACAATGGTCATTAGGCCAGGGACTTTTACACCATGATAGGATGAGTTGGACTAGGTCACCATGATAGTAAAGTTGTACTAGGCCGTAAGATGGAAACTTTACATCTGGTTAGCATGATAGACTCTGAGTCACAAGCAGAGGACTAGGTACCCATTAGAATCACATGCTGGGGAGTTCACACCATTATGTAATAGGCCTCAAGCTAGAGACTTTACACTGTCATAGTAAAGTTTGACGTGCCAAACCAGTTGACTAGGTCATAATTTAGGCACTTTCAATGATGCTAGCAGAGTTTGACTGGACCATGAGCCAGAGACTTTATCCCATGACAGTAAAGTTTGACTAGGTCATGAGACGGGGACTTTACACCATGAAAGCAGAGCTGGAGTAGGCCACAAGTCGGGGACTTTACCTCATGACAGTAGAGTCTGACTAGGCCATAAGCCTAGGCTGTGAATCCAGGACTTTACACTGAGGCAACAGATGTCACAGCTCAGTTTAAAACGAGTTTCAAGTGAGTTGCAGGAGGTACTTTTGCTGCTGAAGCTAAAGTTGTGTGAACGTTTCACCATGTACTCATTCCACCCAATAAAAGCACCAGTCTGCAGCATGGTGGCCCTCACTGGGTGATTAGTTGGGTCATGTGTGTGTTGAACATCTACTACAATACCAGGATTGGGAATGATTTCATTACGGCATACTCCAGAGTCAACCACACTGTTTACCACACTAGCATATTACACAGGTCTAGAGCACTGTGCAGACCAAATACATTTCTGGAACCCTCTGTCAGAGCAATCAAACGACCACATTCAACCCCCCCCCCCACCGTTCCTCAGTAAAAAGATTAAGCAATAAAACGTTCCATATCAAAAAGCAATCCAGAATTTCAAGCCAATAATTGAAACTTCACTGTCAGAATCTGTCACCTCTCGTCAATCTTCCAGTAACGACGAGCAAGTTGCAAGAATCCAGATGCCGTAGAGTCCCAGGCGTTAGAACCCAGACTCAGGCAGCGAAAACAGACGGATTTTAATAGAGCTATGAAATCACACGATTGCATCATCAGCTGTCCCTCCGTTTTACTAGAGCCGTGAATCATGTCATACGCGGGAATCTTTGATCTTTAATGTCCACTGTTCAGAGCGCAGATGTTCCTGACCATTCGTTATGACACACGCATAGACTCGGCCGCTCATGTCCTTACATTCAGGGTTTTATGCTGGCGGGTATTTGATCTGGTAAGGCCACAATGAACATGTATGTGTCTCCTCTGATCTGTCTGTCTACACAGGTTACAGAAATGGGTCTCTGAAAGATCTCATTTACAGCTTCCCTATTACTTCCAGTGTAGTTTATCAGCCAGGGAACGTTTGATGTCTGAGGTTTTCCTTCTTACTTGGGACATAGACTTCAATGTAGCCTACCTCGAACCAAGCCGAGCTTCTCAGTAATCTCAGATAGGCTGTTTATGCGGTTTCGGACACTGTAGGACATGCAGTTCTCTATAAAAATACAAAAAGCCTTATGTAGCAACGGTAGAAGCAGCCATTGGATTTGACAGGATTTTAATTTTAAAGGTAGTAGTATGTCTAGGGGTCATTGAGGTCAATTGGCAACAATTTAGCCATACAGTTTGTGCAATGATAGTTGATTGTGTACGTTCTTTATCATGACTTGTTAGCTACATTAGCCTGGTAGCTCTAGCGCAGAATCAGGAGATCAGAATTGTGCAGCTGTATCAACAAGCGTTTGTAGAAAACTGTCGGTTTGCAGTTTGACGACATCAAATTCATTATCCTTTAGTCAGCATTATTGAGTATAAGCCGGTACTCTTCACAGCCAAAAATACAGGGGTGAAAGAGGCTGTGCATGTTCCACTGTGAGTCGGCCTGTAAGCCTAATCATTTAAAAGTCACACATACTGGCACAGATTTGGCAGATGTAATTTGGAACACGACATACGTCTCCATTTCTTTTAAGGGAGGTCAGTCATTCTCTGAGTAAAGAGTTTATGGTCATTGTTTGCCATCTGTGCTTAAACACAGAGACTTAAACATTTAACCCATCTATAAAGTGAAACACGCACACTAGTAAGCACACTTGCCTAGAGCACTGAGTAGCCCTATCCACAGTGCCCAGGGAGAAGTTGGGGGTTAGGTACGTTGTTCAGAGTACTTCCGTCTGGCAGCGCGTTTGGCTAATGTTGTGCAAGTCGTGTCATTTTGATGCTTGTGTTTTGAGACTTTGCAGCGCGTTTTTAACCTGCAGTGCGTTGATCTTTCTCGGCCACCATGAACAATAAATGATGATGAATAAAATGTACACTGAAGTAACGTCTCTCAGTTTGGCATCGGCCGCCATGTTTGATATTGCATCATGCCAGACGTCTCAGCATGGTGTTGTAGAGGTTCCAGTCCGACTGGTGTTAATGTCAGTCATCATAACTGTCTCTGTCCATGTTGTCCTGCGTTCCGCCTTCTGCCAATGGTGCTGGCACTAACAGGATGACTCGTGTAAGCACCACTGCTCACTGAGTGTCTGCAATCGTGGCTGTTGGGTCAGTCAGGTACAGCGATAAGACCATTGCGTCACATGTGTGGCTGAGTGCTAAGCTTGAATCATTTGCATGTCTCACACTGTCAAACCTACTCAGCCTTCTCCATCCCTGTCGGTTAATTCCTTCTGGTTGCAGCTGTTTGTGCAGCTATTGTTTTGATGCAGAGTGTTTATTTGTAGGTATTGTGTCATTTCACCAGCACAAACAGTATTAGCTGCTAATCAAGAGTAGCTAGCAAGCAGGATGGCTAATTTTGTCTTGTACTTGTACTGTAGATTTGTACTTCCCAAGTTGCATTCATTGTACTGGCAATTAAATCGCTAATCACAAATAGTTATAAGCCAGTTATTTATAGGACAGTTATTCTTTTCATGATTGTGAGAGCTCTACCTGAGACGAAGTCATACATGCTAGCACGTCACATGGTGGCTATAAGCCTGACGGTGGAGATAAAAGAGGTGGCGGAGGATAGAAACACAGGAACGGCACCAAAAGACGATGATGTGTAATACGATATACCCTTTTCAGCTGGAGCAAAAAAATATGTATGCATGAGCGGTCGTATTCCACACTGACTGAGCTTTGAAATGACACTTCGCTGAAGTTTTTGTGTCATAAAACGGCTCTGCGGAATTACTTCTGGCCTTCAGCTTTGCACTTCTCCCTCCCTTTCTCTTTTTTTGTCAACAGCTCTGTAAAAGAGAGGAGCAATAAAACATAAGACGTTTAAGCAGCTCTTGAAGCAGTCGATTCTAATTTGCTCTCCAGTGGGATTCCCCCCCACCCCACACCCCCTCAACTCGACCTGGCCTTGTTCTGACCACTCATGCATGATGGTCTGAACTTCACAGAGAAGGAGGGGGGCTGCGGAGGGAGGGAGGGAGGGTGTGTGTGTGAGAGAACGAGCGAGAGAGATGTTTTAGCCATTTGGCATATGAGGATCATTATGTTAAAATTGAATATTCGCATACAGTGCAATAAATGCCAGTACAGTGTGTGGTGTGTGTGTGTGTGTGTGTGTGTGTGTGTGTGTTTGAGTGTGTGTGGTCCATGCTCCTTGGCCTCTACACCTGCAGAGTTAAGTCTTTGCACCCTGGGGTTTATTTAGATAACTAACTCCCCCCGCCTCTC
The DNA here is from genome assembly GCA_024036415.1 of Prochilodus magdalenae. Classification (NCBI taxonomy): domain Eukaryota; kingdom Metazoa; phylum Chordata; class Actinopteri; order Characiformes; family Prochilodontidae; genus Prochilodus; species Prochilodus magdalenae. The sequence continues at coordinate 84,246 of JAMWET010005832.1, forward strand.
TCTCTCTCTCTCTCTCTCTCTCTCTCTCTCTCTCTCTCTCTCTCTCTCTCTCTCCCCCTCTCCCTCTCTCTTCATCCCCCTCTCTCTCTTTCTCCCTCTCCCTCTCTCCAGACAGACATTCTCTGTGTTTTTCTCTCTGCGCTGTCTTCTCCCTGTGGAGGAAGTTCCAAATTAAAATCAGCTCCATGAAATGACAGAACCGCGAGGCAGAATGCAGAGAAAAAAGAGAAAAATGGAGAGAGGGAGCGAGGGATGGAGGACAAAAGAGATGTAGGCTGCACTTCAAAGAGAGCAGAAGACAGTGGGGGTGCTCTGATGTTGCCTTGCGCACTCTAATGGTGAATAAGACGTGGGGGTAGGAACCACATTGATCTGCGGCCTGAGGCTACATACCAGCCTCATCATCAGTAGAGTCATACAAATCCAGAAACATCCTCAAAGCTGCCTGATGTAAGACTCGGGGATTGGAGACTCTCAGCATCAAATGAGAATAGTCAGCATGTGACGTGAGCAAGGAGGGGCCTTATCGCTGTACCTGACTGACCCAACAGCCACAACTGCAGACATTCAGCGAGCAGTGATACCTCTATGAGTCGTCCTGTTAGTGCCAGCACCTTTGGCAGACGGCTACACACCGCAGGACGTACATGAGCGTTATGGCGATTGTCCTTAACACCACATCAATGTCACCAAAGACTGGAATGGTGTCATGCCAGACTGTCACAGAATGACTCAGAATGGCAGCAGGTCATCCTCAGTCTTGAGTCTTGGTGGAGACAACCAACGAGGCACTGTGTGGAGACACCATGGTCATGTAATGGCATCAAGATACAGACGCCAACATGGGGAGTGGGGAGAGACAAGCGGGAGCACATAAGGAACACATAGTTCCTCAGTGGAAGGGAGTGTTTAGTTGGTAGTAGTCCTCCACCTTCTCCTGATCTTAGCAGGCCGTAATGCCCACCCTGCTACATCTGGAGCAACTAAATAACAGATTAGCACATTAACACTGCTATAGCTTGTTCAGTGTACAGTCCGGAACTCTTTCCTGTCTGTTGAGTTTCCTCTGTCGTCCCTGTCACTCTTTCTCCAATACTATTTAGCTTAGCATCCTAACTGACAACATTTCATATGTCCGATTAATCATTATTAATCACAGGTTATTATTATTATTAACTTAATAAAATTTATTAATCAGTGGACCAGCATTATGCACTGAGCTACTATTAAATATGCACTGCAGTAATTATATATACATATATAATTGTTATAATTATATATACTTGTCCAACCCCTGTATATATATATATATATATATTTATATATATATATGGTTTTAGACCACAATCATTTATTAGTATGGTGTAGGGCCTCCTTTTGCGGCCAGTACAGCATCAGTTGGTCTTGGGAATGACATATACAAGTCCTGTACAGTGGTCAGAGGGAGTTTAAGCCATTCTCCTTGCAGGATAGTGGCCTGGTCACTACGTGATGCTGGTGGAGGTTCGTCCTTCTTGGCTCTTGATACATCACAAAGACTTGCTGTCAAGAGTTTGTCCTCTTTTGAACTCTGGTATGTCACCCATAATGCTGTGTGCATTGCAGTATTTTGAGCAGAACTGTGCTCTTACCTGCTAACTGAACCTTCACACTCTGCTCTTACTGGTGCAATGTGCAATTAATGAAGATTGGCCACCAGGCTGGTCCATTTTACCTCCCACACTAAAATGACAGGTGTTTCAGTTTCATTGTCCCACCCCTGTATATATATATATACAGTGGAGAAAGTAAGTATTTGATACATTGGAATGAGGTGGCGATCATCACGGTCAGTAGAGAGGGGGTTTGGCCCTCTGCCAGTCTGTAGCTGAGTTGTCCTGTGTGTTTGCTGCTTGACCTTGTTCTTATGGACGATATACTCACTGTATCCGCCAGTAAAGCTAAAACCCAACCTTCTGTTCCTCACTAAGAACCTGCTGTACATGTGGAGATGCTGATTTCAGAAGAAACTGCCAGTCTTGCTTTACAGTCCTACCGTATCTTCAATTTTAACAATAAAACAAACAGAAAACGTCTGATAATACAGAATTTGAGGTAAATGCAGACTGTGTAGATCTAATTACAATATTCTTTATGAACATTTTAAACACTGCTCTGCACAACATCCACTCAAACAAGACTAATTATGCATTCCTCCTAATGAAACATCCAGTCGATCATCGTTATCTACTGATGGAATGCAGGAAAATATATGGTGACATGTTCATCGTAATCTCATATATCATGATAATGATAAATATACTCATATAGCCCATCCTTAATCCTAACGTAATTAGATCCCTCAATCGACCAGTTAGGCTCCCTTTGTTGTTAGCATTGGAGTGGGTGTAGCAAATGCTCAAACAGACACGTGCGGACTCTGCACCCCTCCGAATACCAGGTGTTCATTACAACAGCATGATGCTAACCCGGCCTTCATTTTCACTCCTGTTCCGCACCCTGCACAGGAAGAGTGAGAAACTACAAAGCAACAAAGCATCCAGGTGGAGCTGAGAGAGAGAGAGAGAGAGAGAGAGCGAGAGAGAGAGAGAGAGAGAGAGAGAGAGAGAGAGAGAGAGAGAGAAAGAGAGAGAGAGAGAGAGAGAGAGAGAGAGAGAGAGAGAGAGAGCGAGAGAGAGAGAGAGAGAGAGAGAGAGAGAGAGAGAGAGAGAGCAAGAAAGAGAGAGAGAGAGAGAGCATATGCGTGTCTGGAGCAAGTTATAGCCTGCTAAAACAGCCACATCACAGGCTGCACATTATAAATCAGCAGGAGGCAGCAGGATAGAGCAGGTGATTGGCGGAGTTAGGCCACGCCTCCTCGTTACTGACAACGCTCATGCCTAAACTAATGATGGATCATACGGCCTAGCTCGCGTTAGCTGAACTGCAGTCTAACCTTACCTTCATCATCAGTGATGTAGTCAACCCCACACTGAACTCTTAACAAGCAACTGTGGATTTTCCCAAACTCCACCAAATCCATTTCCCTTTCCTCCCAGTGTGCTTCTCTGGGAACGCTTACTTCTTCCCGTTTTCACAGTATTTGAAAATGAGAAATATGTGCCTCTAAAATGAGGTCAACTTTTATAAAAGGTACTAATCTAGCCTGTAGTCATGGCTGCAAACTCACTGGGGTGAGAGCCACACACTATGTGGTCACAGCATTTGTTAAAGAGGGAATTCTGGATTACTCAGTCATGATCATGTGGTACTATGAATATCTGTTAGATTAAGATTTGGTTATGGGTTTTCAGATATGAGACACTGTGGATGTCACTTATTATACAGATATTGTGTTTACCTGTTCCTGCAGGTAAGTGTTTAAAACTTTTAAGAAACTAATTTCACTGTAGATTCATTTTATGCACAAATGAAAGAATGACACACAAAGGTATGTCAAAAATGTAGACACGGCTACTCGTAGGAGGTTCTCCTTATGGTTATCTTTATGATTTATAAAATAGCACTCATGGAATTATACAGTCCACCTTAAGAAACACCAAAATGGACCAGCTTTCTTAACCTGCAGTGGAGCTGATAGAACAAGGTTTCTCACTAAGCAGGTCTGGAGCTATTCTATTGGTCTGTCCCTCATGAATATTCATTAAACTGAAAGGGGAGCTAGAGCTTTTACACTGTGCAAGTAAAAGGTAATATATATTAAAGGTGGAGATGTGGAGAAATATCATACTGTGTACATCAAGAGTATATGTGGTGTATCAGGATATGGACTGGTTCAGACTCTCATCACTTGGAGCTGGTATGTGTAAGCCTGTAGAGTTTTTTGGATGAGTGTGTCTAAACTTGTACTTGACTGTTGATACTTTATATAGAACATAAATACAGTAAATACATGTATAAATGTTCTATGCTTTTCCACTGGTAAAGTGAGAGTGTAGCATATGTTTAAAATTAATTTATGGTACCCTATTGGACCTTATTGTAGCACTAAATGCACCTTTTTGTCGTTTTTAGCCTTCCGAGGATACATTATGGACCGTACAGCAAAGTGCTCATTTATGTCATTCCAAATCTCTCATTATTCAGCCTCAGGCCCAAAAAAAGAGAACAATGATATTAACAATATAATATAATATAATATAATATAATATAATATAATATAATATAATATTTATATATATATATACATATGTTAATATTTGAGGTCGCCGAAGACCACAGTGAATTCCTACCAAACTGTCATGGAGTGACTCAGAATGACATCAGGTCATCTTCAGTAAAGAGTCCCACTTTAGTTTAGAGATGACCAACATATCTGTGTGTGGAGGCACTGTGGTCAGCACCAAGGTGAACAGTTGTCACACATCCAGAACGTCTGGTGTCACTCCTCCTCCACCCCTACCACACCATCTGCAGGAACTGTGTGAGAATATTCAAGCTGCATGGGATGGATTGTCACAGGACACCATTAGGAACCTCTACAACCCCATGCCGAGACATCGGGCATGCTGCGTTAGTACCAAGAGACAGACTTCTGTATGTGTAGCTTAATAAATATTGCTCATATCAGTGTAAATCTATCATCACTGTGTGTAAGTATTGTTCTGATGATGAGTGTATATATATATGTATATATATACTGTAGTGTGTTCACTGAGGAGTGGAAAAACAGGCCTACAGTAGTTCCCTACACTTCACTTCACGTTCCAATTAACTAAGACCTTAAGGTCCTGCTCCTTAACGCTTTATATAAAAGCCTAGCTCTTCCTATGTGTGCACAGGTTTGGGTCTGGGTGGGTGCACTGCACCGTTTGAAAAAGCCTCTTTAATATCCTCCACTTCCTCCTCGTAAACAAAGCCATATTATGGCCTGCTATGGTGGAGAAGGCGTTAACCTGCTGCATGTGATGCTGAAAACAGCGACTTGTATTAAACTCACACATCATTAGTGGGGTGCAAATCCCCGTTCCGTACACACACGTACATACACACACGCAAGCGAACACTCTCACAAACACTGGATTGTCTTTGTGGGAGCTGGAAGCAGGCCACTGAAAATGGACCCAGTTAAACACACATCTCTTTTAATTGGCTAATTCTGGCTGGCGAACGAGGTGTGCCATTAACGACATAGCGCACAGAAAAAAATGAGAGGGGAAAAAAATGAGTGAACACGCACACACACACTCGCACACACACTTTGCACACACACGTGCAAACTTAGACACACCACTAAAAGCAGTAAGAAAGAAATAGACACTGTGCTCTGTGACTCTAAATACAGATTAGCCAGCTGGCTAACCCACAGACCTAGCTTTTATTCCCCTTGCTTTCTCATATGGCGCTGCCATCACTCTGCCCATCTGGTTCTGTTTTGATCCCGCAGCACCGTGCCCATTCATAGAGAGAGGGAGAATGCGGATGTTTGTGGTGGGTGGGGGAGTGGTGGCTATTGTGTCCGTCCTTTCCCATGAACCTTCACACTGAGTTGTGGTTTCATCACTTTTTCATCACGTTCTTTAACCCCTTCCAGCTCGCACTCTAAACCTGACGCTTTAAGGGGGATCTATTATCATGGTATTTTGGGGGTCCACTAGAATAGATTTACATGCTTCAGTTGAACAGTATTTTTCCTTATGCTGTACATCTGTATCTCCTGAGTGAAGGGCTGTAATGCCTCTCTGTGTCGGTGCTAGGGCCAGAGCTTGGCTTCCAGGATTCCTGGTTCCCAGGATTTATCGAACCCATTAAGAACAGGCACCCTTTTCCACTGGCTTGAGAGCCGAGCGATTTTGTATCTGGATATGGGTGGTCTCTGGTCCAGAAGCAGAAGTCAGCAGGGGCATAAAACCAAGATGGTGGAACTTGTTCTTCCTTCAGTAAGCACTGATGGCTCATTTTGCTGCTGCTTTCATTGTTGTTTCACTTATTCTTCCGATGTTTTGGGAAAATGGCAGCGTGAGCAACTTTCATGGTGACAGCATCACAAGTTCCACAGTTCCAGACGAGGTCAAGGGGCTAGAACAGCCCCGATTCTACCAGCGCAAAACATTTAGTTGTGGTATAAAAGCACAACCTGTGTCTTTAAGGCTCGCCTCCAAGTGAGGCCAGTGGGCTCCGATTGGTCATCTTTACCCAGTCTGTTCTAATTGGTCAGTGTAATCCCATTGCAAGTTCCACCACATGTGTGAGCTGTGCTGTATCAGTTCAAGCCATAGTCACATCCTGAATGTCATTTAGAACAAGTTGGTGGTCCCAGTTTACATTTACATTTAAGGCATTTAGCTGACGCTCTTATCCAGAGTGCCTTACAAGGTTAATCATATCACAGGTGGGCCAGTGTAGTGTTAGGAGTCTTCCCAAGGACTCTTATTGGTGTAGCACAGCATAGTTACCCAGGATTCGAACCCCAGTCTCCCACATGTAGTGGTGGATCCCTGGTGGGTAGTGGTGTTATCCACTGAGTTACTCAACCAGCTCACTTCAAGTATTCAGAGTGGTCAGTTTTGACTGTTTTAGCACTCTGTGCATGCTTTAGGGGCAGGGCAAACCTGCTGATAGGGCGAATGAGAATTGTGTTACAAGATGATGTCACTTTGTAACAGAGAAAAGGGCTGAAATCATGTCAGGCGGCTGAGAAAAGCCGTTTCTGTGCGAGAGACTTTCTCCCTCTGGCGAGTACTTTGGACTTTATAAATCTGCAGCCAGTTTACATGCACAACAACTACATCATACACCAAAATGGAAAAGACAGAATAGCATAATACCTCACCTTTAATACAAAACATTTTACTTCAATTGTGTACATGCTAATTCCACATGCACAAATATATTACATTAGCACCTGCTCATATTTTAATACGTATAAAATGCAATAATAATTATGAAATCAAAACAGAACCTGCTGGTGGTCTCAAAACAATGGTCTCTGAATCCCACCTTAGAATCCAGACCTCAACATCACTGAACAATCAATGTGTTCGGAGGTATCTGGCTTGCGCGAACCAGAGAATGCTAAGCTAAATGCTAAACTTCTAAGACTGAATTTTGGAGTTATGGAAAATGTGGACATAAAAGAATAGACACATTAACTACTGAAATATGTATTATTCAGTCACTGGGATATAAACAGAGTCATTTACAGTGGGTTTGGGGTGAAATGGTTAACTGTAAAGACTGACTTACAGTGGTGGTAATGGGAACCAGAGTTCACCATATCTACAACACAGATATAGCAATTTTACTTACTATCCAAAACCACCAGTGAACCTGCACACATTCTCTGGATTTTACACTGACAGCAGTAAAATAGGAGTAAATATGAAAGGCTTTTTTTTGCTACTAGACTATATTGTCTTGCTGCAACCTGCATGTTCCCCTTGGCAGCACATGCAGTGTATCTGAAAAATTATGTTTTTTTCCAACGTGTCTGGTTGAAACCATCTAGTCTCTTAATTCCCGACAAGGGAACCTTTAGAGGCATTATCTCATTCGTATTTGTCACCTTTAATGACTCGTTAAATGTGCAACTTCTATCATTTTTAGTTTAAAACATTCCAAAATGAGCTTAAGTAACAGAATGTGAAGAGTATATCAGCTGCAGAGATATCTTCTGAAGTAAGTGTGCTAGCTGGCTAGCTCTGAATGTAGCCATATTTACATTTACGGCATTTAGCTGACACTCTTATCCAGAGAGACTTACAAGGTTAGTCATATTACAGGTGGGCCAATGCATTGTTAAGAGTCTCACCCAAGGACTCTTATTGGTGTAGCACAGCCTAGTCACCCAGACTGGGATATGAACCCCAGTCTCCCACATGGGGTGGTTGCTCCCTGGCAGGTAGTGGTGTTACCCCAACCACATACACCAACTGTATAGCCATATGAAAGTGGATATACCCATTCTGTCTCGTAATATCACTTTGTACCAGAGGAGGCGATAGTGAGTCACAGTAGAGTTGAATCTGCCATCATTCCAACATAAGAGGAAGAAGTATCACTGGCCTGAGCGTATACTAACCTCTTGTGAGTCAAAGGTCTTAATCCTGGGTAGACATTTGAGGGCAGGCAGCTAATGAAAGGATCAGTGAACACAACAATGGGCTCTTGGGATGCAACCATTATGACCAACACCTCCCACCCAAACAAGATAGAGATGCCCTTGACGAGTAAAAGGGTGAAGTTTGATCCTGATATAAAGTTACATTTTGTTTCTGCTACACTGGGAAGTAAACAGCTGTTGCTAACACTGAGGAGGAGGGACTGTGCATTTCCTTGTTTCTTATGATAGGGCTGAACACCACCGGTTTCTGGCCATATGTCGCCCCCTATTGTTTGGAGAATGAACTCTTTAGGTTGCGTCATCTTACAAATAGCTTGTTTAGGGGTCTCTAGAGTGGTGCATTTCACGTCAAACCACATCAGTACATTGTAATGATTGAATTACCCCTTTATTGTGGGTTTCGATGGGACCCTCCGAGTCCAAATGACGCCCTAAACTGTAAAAATAAGTGAAAATATTGTGTTGGTTTTTTTTATATGATCAATATAAATTCTTTTGTTTGCTGGCGCTGAGGCCCTCTCGCATCACTGCCGTAAAGCCTGGCAACCGGTTTAATATCCAAATGAAAGGAGCAAAAATATTGCTGATATTGAGACCAGATTTTCTGTTCACACTGAGATGCATTAGTGATTTTAATAAACCTTCTCCCCGTCACACGTCTTCTCGGGCGGACGCGCACACATTTCCTCTCGCTCCCGCTCAGCGGGCATCGGTGTGTTAGTGAGGAGTCATCAGAAAGCAGGTAGTAATTCATAAGAAAGAATTTGGCCTGAGGAGCAGCGAGCGCAGCCCTTAACAGGCCTAGCAAAACACACATGTTGTTCCAGTCTGTTTCCTTTCAATAAAACCCAACACTTAGCACTTCATTTCAGAGCACTTCTGACATGATTATGCAGGTTAGTTAAAAAAAGGAGGGGAGGGAGAGAGAGAGAGACGGAGAGTAAGTGAGAGAGAGAGAGAGAGAGAGACAGAGAGTAAGTGAGAGAGAGAGAGAGAGAGAGAGAGAGAGAGAGAGAGAGACAAAGAGTAAGTGAGAAAGAGAGAGCGATGGAGAACAGAAGCCAGGCATTAGGCACAGCGTTTTAGTTTCGTTTATTTTTTTCTTTTTCCCTTTTTTAAAATAATTTATAAATTCTCCATAAATGAAGGAGCGAGGGTGAGAGAGGCCCTTAAAGGGACGTGCTTGGCAAGGTAAAGGGGAATATTTTATTGCCGTGCCTTAATGCTCCTTTAAAATGGCCTCTCAATTAAGAGCAAGCTATGGTGCAATATATTATAGCCCATTATCGGCCATTCACACACGCGGGCCCCAAAGCCCGGGGCGCGTAAACTGGTGGTCAGAGGTCACGAGATGGATAAACGCAGTCATTAATAAACTGCTGGAAGAAACGGAGGAAAAGAGAGTCTGTAAGCTTGGAGCTAGCTCTGATCTGACCTGTCCTGGACCTGTCTTTTACTGAGTGGAATGAAACTTGGTGGGTAGGTTTGACTTTGTGAGATATGCGAATGGTCCAGGTTTCACGCTTAGCCGTGCATGTCATGTAAGCAAGGACGGTGTTACCGAGGACAAGACGAGGAGACCGGATGCAAGTGCAAGTATTTAATGACAAAGGATCAAAACCAAAAACACTAGGACAACTAAGAAACAAGACACCACTGAGCGAACGGGAAACAGAAACAGCTCACAGAGACAAACGACTGACATGGAGACGAAGACTGGTGGGAGGACAAACGCCAAGCAAGAACAAAGGGGACAACATGGAGTATAAAACAACAAGGGCTAACAAGAGACACCCGGGAAGGGGCGGAGCCAGAAACGGGTTAGGGGCCTGACAAAGGATGGAGACAGGAGGAGCAAAAGACCAAAACAAACAGAAGCACATGGAACAGAGTGACAGACAGCACATGGACATGACAGAACAGAAACAGGAAGCCAGATAAAACAGACAAACATGAACAGGACATGGCAGGGTGTGACCGACGGGCCTTAACGCTCTACCTGTATGACTCAACAGCCATGGTTGCCGACATTCAGCGAGCAGTGATGCCCTCCAGGAGTTATCCTGTTAGTACCAGCACCATTGGCAGGCGGCGGCACAACATGGAACGACAAGCACACGGACCATTCCAACGACTGTCCTTAACACCACGTCAGCGTCACCACACCACAACACCATACCAGACTGTCATGGAGTGACTCCAAATGGCAGGGGGTGATCTTCAGTGACGAGCCATGCTTTCGTCTTGGTGGAGACGACCAACAAAGCTATGTGAGCCGAATGAGACGAACGTTTTGTTGGTGATGGATTATCACAGGATACCATTAGCAAACACGTGGTTGGTGTAGCTCACCGGATAACAACTCTACCCGCCAAGTAGCCACCACCACATGTGGGAGACTGGGGTTCGAATCCCAGTCTGGGTGATGCTGTGCTACACCATTAAGAGTCCTTGGGCAAGACTCCTAACACTACATTGGCCCACCTGTAATGGGATTAACCTTGTAAGTCGCTCTGGATAAGAGCATCAGCTAAATGCCGTAAATGTAAACACGTGGGGCCCAACACTACTACTCAGAGACACTACTAATCAAATATTGATCATATCAGTCTACATTACTCATCATGTATTGTTCCTGAGAAGCTTTATCTTCCCTCCCAATGGCATTCCCATCTGACGCTTCCTCCTGGGTGCAACTATTCATTTTTGACGATGAGGTAGATGACCACGGTGTACAGCTTAGCGTGTATCACTGTGTACCTGCTTATGGTCTAAGGCTAGCTAGCTATCAAGCTTAGCATCATTAGAGCTTTTGGACAGTTCTACTTGTTGCTGTTGGAACTCTGTCATTTCCCTTGAATTAATACAGCCTTGGTCATCCAATTAGCCAGCGAGATCAATACATACACTATCATTCATCCCATCTTTGATCTATATTTATCAAGCTGACTAGCTAGCTAGATGGGACCGTTGGCCTTCCACTTCGTGTGAGCTTTTGTGGGAAAGCCAAATATAATGCTCATTCCTGGTACGTTTTAAGTCTTTCAAAGGACCAAAATAATGAATATGGGATAATTAATCATTTAGTGGTTAGAAAAATGGGTGGCTTTATTTATCTTATTATTTTTTAAGAATGAAATTGCTGACCCATCGTCCACTCGCTTCCAATCGCAGCTTCCAGCTTCCTTGTCTGTCTCTCTTCATCTACATCATACTCTCCTTCTCATGCACACACACACGCACACACACACAGGCAGACAGGGGCAACCCTCCAAACCCACCCCTCCAAATCTGCTTGAAGGAGGGAAGCCAAAGGCAGCCATTAGCCCACCGCGCAGTGCTATTAAACTTAATATAACACCCTTTCCATAAAACACATCTATTCTGTCCTGTGATGTTTCGGCTGTTGACTTTGGGTGTATGGACAGCCATATGAGCAGGAAATCGCTGGTGCTGTGGTCAAAAAGAGTATGTGTGTTCAAAAGGGAGGGGGTGCTGGTGCTGGTGGTGGTGGTGGTGGGAGCGGGGGGCGAATTAGAATCATATAATTGTGAATTTACAGTAATTGTGTCCATGGAGAGAGGAGGGAGGAGGGAGGTGGAGCTTTTATTCGTTTTTGATAATGTTTTTGGAGAAAGCCGTTAGGCCGAAGAATGCTTTATTCCCAGCTTGCTGCTAATCAGGGACAGAACGGCCGTTAAATAAATTAAAGAAACACTCCCAAGCATGTAGGGCCTCAGCGCCGCTCCAATTCATCAAAACCATGGGCGAAGTACAGGACACGGTTCTGCGGCCACTGCAGTTTTATTCCTCTCCCCCTTTTGAAGAGAGTTTCCTACGGAGACGGGACGACTCCTTATTTTGATTTGTTTCCCAAGAATGTGGAGCTGAAAAGCCTCTAATGAGGAGCTTTCGGACTGAGGCTCCTCCGAAGGCTCGTGCTCTCCGACCGAAGACCCTCCTGCTCATTTGTTCCTTCACAGCAAGTTCTCTCTGATGATAATGGCTGTAAATCGCAGCTATATGAATCTCTACTAGTGTTGATGAATGAACTGGCCTCGAGACCCCAGGCCTCAGTCTGATAGTCCGGGTACATGCTCCGGTTTTCTGCTGGATAATGAACAGGTTTCCTTTCACTAGCAAAGTCCCTCAATTCCGAGGTGGAAAAGAACACATTGCAATTACACATATTACACAACTACCCTTGTACAAATACTCCCATTCATTTTCCATATAATAATACAATAAGAACCTATATAATATTACTATAGTGGTCTATAAAACAGATACATATACAGTTTATAACCTTCAGAGGGCACTTCTGATATGATTATGCAGGTTAGTCACAAGATTAATACAAAACAATGGAAGATTTGATTGTAAATAAAAATGTGAAAATCGAATGCCAAGAAAAATCAAATGAGCACTGTTAGCATTTGATCCACGGTGTGAGAGCACAGAGTGTTATCATTTTAGATTAATCAAAACAGAAAATCATTGGCCCGTTTTCCACTTTTTAAAATGTAACTGTTGGACAAGAACTAGATATCAGTAATCTCAATAAGCAGTTCTTGTGCCAAGCTCTACAGTTCATTGCAAGTCCAAGTCCATTCTCAGGTCTTGAGTAATTGTTGTTTTTCTTGAAAAAATAAGTCACAGTAATTGTAAATATGTTTATAATGAACTATAATGAACTCCTCAAATGGGCTATTTTAGCTAGTTTTATTTTTCAATAATTAACAGTTTTAAAAAAAACACTTTTGCTTTGAGACCATAGTAACATTTACATTTATGGCATTTCGCTGACGCTCTTATCCAGAGCGACTTACAATTCATATTACAAGTAGGCCAGTGCAGTGTTAGGAGTCTTGCCCAAGGACTCTTATTGGTGTAGCACAGTTACCCAGACCAGGACTCGATTCCCCATCTCCCACATGGTGTGGTAGCTCAGTGACAAGTGGTAAGGTATGGCTAGCTGGCTAACACTGAGGCCGTTCGATGATACTGTGTTGTAATGCCATGATATTCCTGCTATTTAGGAATGATTATATGTTTGTTATTATTTGTGTGTTAGCTAGCTAGTTTACCTAACGTTAGTTAATGCCCTATGTGAGCTGGAAAATTCTTGTGGTTGGTGTAGCTCAGCAGATAACACCACTACCTGCCAGAAGCCCCAATCACATTTGGGAGACTGGGGTTTGAATTCCAGTCTGGATTACTAGGCTGTGCTACACCAATAAGAGTCCTTGGGCAAGACTCCTAACACTACGTTGGCCTACCTGTACTATGATTAACCTTGTAAGTCGCTCTGGATAAAAGCATCAGCTAAATGCCATAAATGAAAATGTTTTAGCTTGTACAAGTTTTTAACTTGTAACTTGCACTTGATTGGTGAATAATGTCACTTTTCCAGGTGGAAAACAGGATTCTAGACAATACATACTAGTTTTAGACGATATACTATGTAATGTGCAGCATGACCTTGTATCTTTTCCACTCATACCAAATGGTGAATTTGGTGGTAAATGTGAAAAATAACCTGTTGCAAAAGCACTACAGTAAAGTAATGCAGTGATCTTCACACAGGCATGCTTTATTTATGTGCATTGTTGGCGTATCTTCTGGCATATTTGACACATCTTCTAAGAACAAGGTGAAGTTTTAATTTCTAGTTAACCATGCAGTTGGCTGATGAGCAGCCAAACATGCCAGTAATGGCAGTGAAACTTTGAGCATTCATCCTTCTCTCCATATAAGTGTTACCAATTTATAATTTTACACCTCAGAATCTTAACACTGGAGTTGTCCCAGAGACTCAAGACTGAACTGAGACTCAAGACTGGACTTAGATTTACTCTCGAGACACTCAAGTCTAGACTCAAAACCAGACCTGGACTAACACTCCATGGACTCAAGACTAGACTTGGATTCACTCCCCAGAGGCTCAAGTCTAGACTCAAACCTAAACCTGGACTCACACCCCAGGGACTCAAGACTAGACTTGAATTCGCTCCCCAGAGATTCATGCCTCAGAGACTCAAGACTGAACTGAGACACAAGATTGGACTTAAACTGGCATCTCAGAGACACAAGCCTAGACTTGGATTCACTCCCCAGAGACTCAAGTCTAGACTCAAAACTGGACTTGGACTCACACCCCATGGACTTAAGACTAGACCCAAAACTAGACTTGCACTGACACCCCAGAGACTCAAGTCTAGACTCAAACCTAAACCTGGAATCACACTCCAGGGACTCAAGAGTATACTTGGATTCACTCCCCAGAGACTCAAAGCTGAACTGAGGCTCAAGGTTGGACTTGAACTGGCACCCCAGAGACACAAGATTAGACTTGAATTCACTCCCCAGAGATTCAAGGCTTTACGTCCCAGAGAATCATGCCTCAGTGACTCAAAGCTGAACTGAGACTCAAGTTTGGACTTGAACTGACACCCCAGAGACACAAGATTACACTTGGATTCACTCCCCAGAGTCTCAGGTCTAGACTCAAAACTAGACTTGGACTCATAACCCATGGACACAAGCCTAGACTTGAATTCACTCCCCAGAGACTCAAGGCTTACGTCACAGAGAATGATGCCCCAGAGACTCAAGACTGAGACACAAGATTGGACTTAAACTGGCATCTCAGAGACACAAGAATAGACTTGGATTCACTGCCCAGAGACTCAAGTCTAGACCCAACACTAGAATTGGACTCACACCCCAGGGATTTAAGTCTAGACCCAAAACTGGACTTGGACTCACACCCCATGGACTCAAGACTAGACCCAACACTAGAATTGGACTCACACTCCATGGATTTAAGACTAGACTCAAAACTGGATTTGGACTCACACCCCAGGGACTCAAGACTCAAGATTAGACTTAGATACATACCCAGAGACTCAAGACTGGACATGTATTCACTCCCCAGAGAGTCAAGACTAGACTCTGAGCTTTTGTCTTTCACTCCATAAAGCCATCACTAACTAAAAGTAAAGGTGAAGAAATAATAAACAACTTAAAAACAATGATATAAAGCTTCAGCCAGCAGTCTCGCTTAAATAGAGTTCCAGTACTCGATCCAGCACTGCCTAAATCACTGCAAAACACACAGAATGGCTTTCAGATCAGTATAAAAAGTCAATTACCATCCATTTTAGTGCCACTCTCTGGTCACCACATGTACACTTCTGTCCCCTGGTCGGCTTTGATGGTTCAGAATGCCACCACAGGGAAGGCTGGGGATGCCAGGGAATTCTGGGAGTTTCCCCATATGCAAGTGGAGTGAGTGAAACCATCTGTGCATGTGTGTTTGTGCGCGCGCCACTTCTAATGGGTTTTAAGGGGATAATAAAGACAATAAAAGTAACAAACATTAAAGATAGGAGAAGGGGTGTGACCAGCAAAAGAGCTGAGTCCCGCTCTCCTAAAAAACGTCTGATGTGGTTCACTTCCCGCCTGTCAACACCTCCATCCCCTTCCTTTCTCTCTCTGTCTCGCTCTCTCTCTCACATACACTCACATCGGCATATATTCAAGCTTCAGCTGTATACGTGCTTTAGGTACGCAGCACACCTGCTTATCAATAGCAACCTGAAAGACGTTAATTGCAAAGTAGATATGGAGTTAAAGAACTAGAGCTCCATATGCTGTTACGCTGTGCATGTTTCACGGTTTGTGCGAACAT
>JAMWET010005832.1:105000-107500 GCA_024036415.1 Prochilodus magdalenae
TGTGTGTGTATGTCTGTGTGTGTGTCTGTGTGTGTGAGTGTGAGAGAGAGAGTGTGCATATTCTGGCTCTCCTGCCTTTGGTTCCTTTGAACCATGAATATAAAAGTTTGATGAAGTTGAGGCCCTCATACACACACACACACACACACACACACACACACACACACACACACACACACACACACACACACACACACACACACACACATACATACACACATACACATACACACACGCGCGCACACACACACACACATACATACACACACACACACACACACACACATACATACACACACACACACACAGAAAATGCCAGATCATAGTTCACCTTCTACACTGTTGCATTATAGCACATAAAAGAGTAACTATGTATGTGTGTGTGAGTATATGTTTGTGAGTGTGTGTGTGAGTATATGTTTGTGTGTGTGTGTGTGAGTGTGTGTGTGTATGCGTGAGTGTGTATGTGTGTGCACATGCGCGCGTGTCCATGTGTATGTGTGTGTGTGCGCGCGAGTGTGTGAGTGTGTGTGTGTGTGTGTATGTGTGTGTGTGTGTGTGTGTGTGTGTATATGTGTGTATTTGTATGTGTGTATGTGTGTGTGAGTGTGTGTGTATGTGTTTGTGTGTGTGTATGCGTGAGTGTGTATGCGTGTGCACATGCGCGCGTGTCCATGTGTGTGTGTGTGTGTATTTGTGTGTGTGTGTGTGACTGTGTGAGTGTGTATGTGTGTGCGTGTGTGTGAGTGTGCGTGTGTGTGCATGTTGTGTAGTATAGTATTTGAAGCTCAGATTGCACCACCCAGCTCCTCAGTGCTCTCCTCTGTGCAGCAGCTGAATGGCCTGAGTCAATGAATGCTGGAGAAATAGGAACCTCCATCCCACTGCTGATCTAACCCCCTCTTTCATGTCAGTCATATACCTTTATAAGCCACACCCACATCCCATGCAGTCTGTATTGCCACCTGTTGCAAAAGCAGTTTAAAGGAGCAATCCATACGCCTAACACATAAGTAGAGTGGGGTATCACCAGTAAGCTGTGGCGTCCGCTCCTGTAATAAGAAACAAGGGAAACACACAGTGCCTCCTTCTCCCTCCTCACTCCTTACCAGTCTAGCATGAGACTTCATCCCTTCACATCAGCATCTGGAAGCGGTGGAAGGTGGCTTAAATGTTAATACTCGTTTTGCTTCATTGTTTTTCGTTTGAGTGGGCAGCTGTGGACCACTTGCCACCTGCCAACAGGTTCAGTCATCATGAATGACTGTGTTTACTCTTCCTTTCATTGGCTACCTTTCATGATGTAATGTAATAAAAGTAGAGGCGACATTGACTAACCACTGACTCTGATGTCTCTAGAGGTCAGCACGGTCTTACCGATTAGCCCTGAATGGCATTGCTAGTTTTCAGGGAACCTCACAAATTTGTATCCGACCTCCAGAGAGCCAGCTAAATTTAGAGCGCTGTAGTTTGGCGAAAATAAGAGCAACCGACTTTAAACTTTACAGGATGAAAAGTAAATAGTAAATTTCCTTTCCAAAGACACATGACTTTTTCATTGTACTTTTAAGGAAACTGGACATAATAACGTTCAGTATCTGATATCTGAAGCCCTGAAGATCAACAGAGAAATGTTAGAGCTAAGCTAAATTCAGAGCTGAGTAGAGCATGGCATACTCTTTCCAGTGAGCACATTGAGCCTTACGTCACCCCACTCTTCACCTAATGCCTTTTAGAAAGTGTCCATGTTTTTACTAGGTAAACCTCATCATTATGATGTAAATCGTTATTTTGAGATGCTAAGTCAAAGCTATGGATTAACATCGTTATTATGAGAGGTAATTTTTATGATTAGTCACAATAGCCACATATTTGGTGTCATTTTGGCCACATGTAAAAGATTTAGCCCATATAAGGATTTACCTCATATAAGAATATCTATAAGAATTACATGGGAGACAGTTAAATTATACTTCAGGCTTTTTCTCAGCATTAACTCTGCAGCATCTGCAGCATTAGGGCCAATTACCACAGACAGAACTATGATGCAAGAAAGACAACCAGCTGAGTCAAAGCACACTCATTATAGAAGCCAGGGGGCAGATGATTCAGCCCCTATTTCTAAAATAAATAATAAAAAAAATAATACATGTGCTTTAAGTAAACAGGTACTCTGTTCTTTTATTAAAATGGCACTCTGAGTAAAACAAACAAGTAAATAAACAAACAGATCAAAAATAAATAAATACAACAGCTGTTGTAATCATGTTTCCTATAATAAAGGTCTTTATAGTGAAATGTTTCAAGACAAATGAACCCTCTTGATAATGTGAGGGTGTATTAATATCATTTAATTATTAATAATAATAATAATAATAATAATAATAATAATAATTATTATTATTGTGATTATTATTATTATCATTATCATTGTCATTATCATTATTACCATCATCATCATTATTATTATTATTATTATTATTCTTGTTATTGTTATTAT